>JAJAGP010003189.1:0-81445 GCA_025084515.1 Ancistrus triradiatus
GTAAATCACATGATCTGTTGTGGCTCTATTAAGATCTCAGGAATTAAAGCAAAACAAACACAAAATACTCACAAAACCACAGAATCTGTAGAACAGGTCTGGGCTGTTCATGTTACAAAACCCAACAAAAGTGTTTGACTCTGTGATTATGTGACCTGTTAATGACCTGTTTCATCTCATGACTCATTTAATCATACAGCGGTGCTTGAAAGTTTCTGAAACCTTTAGAATTTTCTATATTTTTGCATAAATAATATAATAAAGAGAAATCAATTAAACAAATGAGACAAAAATATTATACTTGGTCATTTATTTATTGAGGAAAATGATCCAATGTTACATATTAGTGAGTGGCAAAAGTATGTGACCCTTTGCTTTCAGTTTCTGCTGTGACCCCCCTGTGCAGCAATAACTGCAACTAAACGTATCTTGTAGCTGTTGATCAGTCCTGCACACCGGGTTGGAGGAATTTTAGCCCATTCCTCTGTACAGAAAAGCTTCAGCTCTGGGATGTTGGTGGGTTTCCTCACATTAGCTGCTCGCTTCAGGTCCTTCCACAGCTTTTCCATGGGATTAAGGTCAGGACTTTGACTTGGCCATTCAAAACATGAACTTTATTCTTCTTTAACAATTCTTTGGTAGAAAGGCTTGTGTGCTTAGGGTCGTTGTCTTGCTGCATGACCCACCTTCTCTTGAGATTCAGTTCATGGACAGATATCCTGCCCAGATTCAGCAAAATAGGCCCAAACCATGATACCACCACCACCATGTTTCACAGATGGGATAAGGTTCTTATGCTGGAATGCAGTGTTTTCCTTTCTTGAAACCTTTTCTTTTAAACCAAAAAGTTCTATTTTGGTCTCATCCGTCCACAAAACATTCTTCCAATCGCCTTCTGGCTTGTCCACATGATCTTTAACAAACTGCAGACGAGCATCAATGTTCTTTTTGGAGAGCAGTGGCTTTCTCCTTGCAGCTCTGCCACGCACATCATTGTTGTTCAATGTTCTTCTGATGGTGGACTCATGAATATTAACATTAGAGAGAATATTAACATGTGAGAGAGTCCTTCAGCTGCTTAGAAGTTACATTGGGGTGGTTTGTCACCTTGCCAACTATTACAAAACTTTTGCAGTGATCTGTTCAAACTTGTGTTGTGAAGAGGAGACTTTGATAGATCCCGGTTCTTTAGATAAAACAGGGTGTCCACTCACACCTGATTGTCATCCCATTGATTGAAAACACCTGACTCTAATTTCACCTTCAAATTAACTGCTAATCCTAGAGGTTCACATACTTTTACAACCCCAGACAGGGCATGTAAGACAACATGTATGAGTATGATATTAAGACATTGTCGAGATTAATATGAACTCACACTCTGTTTGGGTGTTGCTTAGGCAGAAATATGACACAAACTGAACATGTTCACTTGCTTTGGGCAGCTTTTGCTTCCACAGTTGTCATGACTTTCTAGAAAATGAATGAGATCCAGGACAGAAAGGTCCAGGAAACCCAGCAATAGCCTATCATTATGTGATATACCCAAACCCCTGGAAAATTGCACTACAAACCTTGTATCCTACCTGCTGTCTGACAGAAATGTCTATGGAAACAACACTTCTCCATCTTAGAGAAAGTCTCAAAAATACTTTTCCAGAACGTGAACAGCTTAGGACACATACAAAATATGTGAAACAGAGGCCAGAGCCTGCTTACATAGATCACATGTGAGGTCTATAAACCATCTTGATCTTATAAAGTCTAGCTTTAGTCCAATGCAAGTTATGTATAATCTGAAATTGTATAACAGCATGTCCTAGACATATTGAGGAGGAGAAAACTCTCTGTAATATTTTTTGCCAGGTTTATTCTGAAAATGGAATCTCAAGGGCAGCCAATGAGATAGATTGGAGACACAGCATTGTGACTTGTCAGTAGTGAGACAGGGTTACCAGATTCTACTAAGAGCTAAGCAAACACAAAATACAGTGGTGCTTGAAAGTTTGTGAACCCTTTAGAATTTTCTATATTTCTGCATAAATATGACCTAAAACATCATCAGATTTTCACATAAGTCCTGAAAGTAGATAAAGAGAACCCCGTTAAACAAATGAGACAAAAAATATTATACTTGGTCATTTATTTATTGATGAAAAAAAATCCAATATTACATATTAATGAGTGGCAAAAGTATGTGAACCTCTAGGATTAGCAGTTAATTTCAAGATGAAAATAGAGTCAGGTGTTTTCAATCAATGGGATGCCAATCAGGTGTGAGTGGGCACCCTGTTTTATTTAAAGAACAGGGATCTATCGGAAGTCTGCTCTTCACAACACGTGTTTGTGGAAGTGTATCATGGCACGAACAAAGGAGATTTCTGGGGACCTCAGAAAAAGAGTTGTTGATGCTCATCAGGCTGGAAAAGGTTACAAAACCATCTCTAAAGAGTTTGGACTCCCACCAATCCACAGTCAGACAGACCATTGTTACCCTTCCCAGGAGTGTTCAACCAACAAAGATTCACTCCAAGAGCAGGGTGTAATAGTTGGGATGTCACAAAAGTTCTTTCTAAGCAAATGAAGGCCTCAAATCTCACAACTGGCTATGTCAACCAAACAAAGATCACTCCAAGAGCAAGGCGTTTGTAATAGTTGGTGGGGTCACAAACTTCTAAGCAAATGAAGGCCTCTCCTCACACTGGCTTAATGTTAAGAAACAGCTAACAAAGCTATAAAACAAGGTTGCATGCATGCTGTGCTGAGTCAGAGCATTCGGGTTGCAGAGAGTGCCTGGAGTGTAAGTCCTTTGCGGAACCAATATGGCTGTATCCTACCAGAGACTCATGTTTTGCTTTGTGTTCGGTTTCTGTTTCTATATTGGGCTATCTCTTCGTTAATTGCTTGAGGCACAGCAGCTGTTTTTCTATTTATTTAAGCTCCTTGTTTTCCCAGTTGCAGCACAGTAGCATAGATTCTTCTGTTCCGGATGATTGTGTGGTTTTTATGTTGGTCCTGATGCGCTGTGCTGCGCTAACCACGCCACGCCACGCCACGCCACGCCATGCCATGTCAACTTAAGTTCTCCATGTTACGTTCTTTCTTTGTAGTCCTGCCTACTTATTTTACCGCGTCACGTTTGGTTCGGTTTAGTAGTTTTGTGTACCTCGCTCTGTTTATCCATGTTTGTATCGTGCTCTGATCTTGCCCAGTTTAGTGCCAAGTCTTGCCTTGTTCATGTTTATTTGCTCTAGCTTTGCCTTGTACCTGTTAGACGTTAGCTTAGCTGCTAGCTACTCCGTGGCCGTTTCTCAATATGCGTACTTCTCTGTACTTGTGTTCTCGTGTACTTGTGAAACGTCATCAGTCGCAGGTCCAAACACTGTTCCATTTCCAAATTTGCATCTAACCAAGTACGCTCCAAATCCCCGATGTGTTCTCGATCCGCCCATATTACCGAGGATGCATCGATGCAGACTTGTGCGGACTTGAACAGCGAAAAGTCCCACAATGCATTGCCAGCTCGGTAATGCCGGATGAGAGAACTCCCTACTGGATGTATAATTTCTAAAGTAATACTGTTATTGTGTCACAAAATGAAGTTATAAGAGTTTTTTAGGCGAGAATGTAGTTGTTTAAAATTCAACTATGCAGTCAGTTTATCAAGATAAAGCTTACATAAAAAATTGCTCAAACGATTTCGGAGATGTGACGGGAAGCTATTAACGTATTTATTATGCATTATATGTGTTATTTGTTCAGCTTGTATTCTAAATATGAACTGTCTGATATAAATTGAAGTTCATAATTAAATTCCCTTCTAAAATCAGGCTTGTTTGGTGCTGCCTTATGTTTGGGAAGGTTTCCATTTTATGCTTAAATGCGATCGGTCCGTTGTTACACGTAGATTAAACTGTTTAATGGAAAGTAAAAGATCTGAGCACGTCTTCCACCACTGACAGGCTTTATACAACATGTTTTATCTATGTGTAAAAAGTAAACAGTGTTGTCTCCATAGCCAAGTACACTGCTGTTCCAATTGTAGAATAACCGAACTGCGTTCTCCCGTCCTCGGGAGTATGTACTCGCAAGTCGAACTTCCTAGTACAGACTTAGGAAGTACTCAAGTCCGTACTTCGCGTACTTGGTATTGAGAAACGGCCCTTGTTATTGCTCCGTTCTGTTCCCCCTGTCCTTTTGTCCTTTGTTCAGCGATGTCATGAGGTTTTGGTTTTGTTTATTGTGTTAGCTTAGCTTCTGTTGTCTTCCCCGTTATCAGCTTCCATGCCTGGTTTTTGTTTTGATCAGTAGTTTGCTGCTTCTTTCTGGGTTGTTATTATTGTTTATCTTTATATTCATTATTATTATTAATAAATTGGTTGTGACTGGAACCTGTGTCTCATCTGCCCATGCCTCGCTGCACCTGTACCAGTGTGTGCTTTTAATGTGTTGTGAGATTCATGCTTGGTAGTATGTGTTCCTAGTGCATTCAGTGGCTTACAGTAGAGATGTAACTTAGCATCAAACTGAGGACTTGTTTTGAATCTCTGGGAAGGGAAAACTCATAGGTAATATTGATTTTTAAGAAAATTTGATTTAAAAGTTTATTTAATTTTAAGATCCGTTTCTACTCATTAAGATTTCTTTCTACTCTGTAACTGCCGTGGTTTTCTCTTTGAACTTGAAAGGCCTAGTGAAAGAATGTTAAACTTGCAAGAAAGTGCTAGAGTGAATAGTCTATAATTAATAGAGGTGGAACAAGTCCTGTTTCTCTCGCTTGGGCACAGTAATGATCAGATTGTTTGAGAGAGGATCGTCAGTCAGGCATCATTAGTGAATGCTGTACTCTTTAATACCAGTTATGTTTAATTATTGTCATTTACAAAAGGGAGAGGCCACCCTAGTGAAGACAAGCCTGAGGGTGTGGCTCTGTCTAGTTAAAATAGCATGATCAAGACAAGCTGCTGAATCAAACCCAGTATAAGAATGGGGAAGAAAGGTGATTTAAGTGAGTTTGAATGTGGCATGGTTGTTGGTGCTAGCCAGGTTGGTCTGAGTATTTCAGAAACTGTTGATCTACTGGGATTAGATCAGTGCCACACACAGTGTCATCTCTAGAGTTGAGTGAGAATGGTCGGAAAAAGAGAAAATGTCCAGGGAGGGCAGTTCTCTGGCTGAAAATGCCATGTTGATGCCAGAGTTCAGAGAAGAATGGCCAAGCTGATAGAAAGGGAACAGGAACTCATATAACCACTAGTTACAACACGACAGGAGCAGACGACCACACCGGGTGCCACTCCTGTCAACTAAATATAGGTAAATGAGGCTACAATTGGCTCGGGCTTACCAAAATTGAACAGAAGATTGGAAAAACACTACCAACCTACCCAGCTCAGGGAGGGTTATGGGTTTGAAGGACCTGCAAGGCGTAATCCATCTTAAATTGTGAGAAATAATATTTTGTACAAAGGAGACATGCTAGTGTTCCTTTTAAGAAAGGAATTTATTAAAGGAATTTATGTACAGAAAATGTAATTTTGTAAATAACAGACACAAAAAGTAAGCCCAGACTTTTCTAGATTTCTGAAGAACAGACTTTAAACACGGTACAATAATGATTTTTTCCAAGTCTGTCCTTTAAATGTAATCAAATTTCAGACATTTATACTACAGAAAAAAAGATAAATCTATCTGTATTTATTTATGACTCTAAACTTAAAGAAACGTGTTTAAAAAAGTATAGCATTTGAGTATGAAGCATATAAACTGATCCATTAAAATGAGAAGTGTGAAAATTCTTCAGAGAAGAATCGGGGTGATCAGGAGCTCCAGAAATCCCCTTCATTCACCATAGAGCCTATTGACGTGGAAGGAAAGAATCAGATCATTAGGGTGAACTGGGACTCTCTGTATTAGCATACGGAGGGATGGATGGAGAAATGGGGTAGTTGGACAGATAAGTAGATAGAGGGATGGATGGATAAATAATCTGGTGGTTTGATGGGTTTAAGAAACCTGAAATGTGTGGAAGTGGGGGTAGTTTTTTCATTGTGAAAACTACCCTACATGGTTATCCTCCCAGGAGTGTTTTGTGGACGATTGAGACCAAAATAGAACTTTTAATTTAAAAGAAAAGCGTTATGTTTGTAAAAAGGAAAGCACTGCATTCCAGCATAAGAACCTTATCCCATCTGTGAAACATGGTGGTGGTAGTATCATGATTTGGGCCTGTTTTGCTGAATCTGGGCAGGACGGCTTGCTATCATTAATGGAACAATTAAATCAATGATATCAGAGAATTCTAAAGGAAAATGTCAGGACAACTGTCCATGAACTGAATCTCAAGAGAAGGTGGGTCATGCAGCAAGACAACAACCCTAAGCACACAAGCTGTTCTACCAAAGAATGGTTAAAGAAGAATAAAGATCATGTTTTGAATGGCCAAGTCAAAGTCCTGACGTTAATCCAATGGAATATTGTGGAAGGACCTGAAGCGAGCAGCTAATTTGAGGAAACCCACCAACATCCCAGACCTGAAGCTGTTCAATGCACCACTGTACAATAAAAATTAGCCCTTTGTTTCCATTACATTATATTGCCAAAAGTATTTGCTCGTCTGTCCGCATACACATATGAAATTGAGTGCCATCCCATTCTTAATCCATAGGATTTAATATGATGTCGGCCCACCATTTGCAGCTAAAACAGCTTCAACTCTTCTGGGATGGCTTTCCACAAGGTTTAGGCGTGTGTTTATCTGAATTTTTGACCATTCTTCCAGAAGCTTATTTGTGAGGTCAGACACTGATATTGGACAAAAAGACCTGGCTAACTCTAATTCATTCCAAAGGTGTTCTACCGGGTTGAGGTCAGGACTCTGTGCAGGCCAGTCAAGTTCTTCCACACCAAACTCTCTTATCCATGTCTTTATGGACATTGCTTTGTGCACTGGTGCGCAGTCATGTTTGAACAGGTAGGGGCCATACCCAAAGTGTTCCCACAAAGTTAGGAGCATGAAATTGTCCAATATCTCTTTGTATGCTGAAGCATTAAGAGTTCCTTTTCTGGAACTAAGGGGCTGAACCCATATTCTGAAAAACAACCCCACATCATAATCCCCCTCCACCAAACTTTACACTTATCAACCGCGTAGCAACCACCAAACCCAGATTTGTCGATCAGATTTGTCACTCCAGAAAACATGTCTCTACTGCTCTGCCATGGAAATCCATTCAATGAAGCTCTATATGCACTGTTCTTGAGCTAATCTGAAGGCCCCATGAAGCTTGGAGGTCTGTAACGATCGACTCTACAGAAAGTTGGTGATCTCTTTGTACTATGCTCCTCAGCATCCGCTGACCCTGCTCTGTCATTTTACGTGGCCTACCACTTCGTGGCTGAGTTGCTGTCATTCCCAGTCGTTTCCACTTAGTTATAATACCACTGACAATTGACTGTGGAATGTTTAGTAACGAAGAAGTTTCACGACTACACAGGTGGGACATCCTATCATAAATACCATGCTCGCATTCACTGAGCTTCTGAGAGCTTCTAACATTAATGCCCTAGGATTAGCAGCATTCTATCACAAATGTTTGTAGAAGCAGTCTGCATGCCTTGGTTCTTGATTGTATACATCTGTGGTCACAGAAGTTATTGCAACACCTGAATTCAACGATTTGAATGGGTGAATGAATACTTTTGGCTATATAGTGTAACTCTCTCTAGAATCATGCAGAAACAATACCATGTTCACACAGTGAAAAATAATGCAAACAGCGCCCTGTAGTGGACCAAATAAAGTATTATGCCTGAGTCAGTTATTTAAATATACTGTATATGTGTTTATATTTGGATATATATGAGCAGTGATAAGTGTTGGAGCAACTTATGCTTAAATAAAATAACGTAGGAAATATGTATGAAATATATTGAATTGTGGTTGAGTTTTACATTTAAATCTATTGTATTTATTAAAATGTATTTTTTATCTATCTACCAAAATCTATTGCTTATATTGCGAGTCACAGTGGGCCAGCGATTAGCGCTGTCTCCTCGCAGCTCCAGAGACCACAAGATTGAGTCCTAAATATGAATACCCACGTTTCCATAGTTTTCTCTTTATTTATTCAAATGCAAATGCTTCTTTATCAGTCTATATAACGAGTAACACAGTAATTCAGTAAATTTTGTTCAGAGATGTACAAGCTTACCACAGCACAGTTGGTGTACCGCCGAAGGCAAAGGTGAATGCGGCAGTGCAGGTAAACCTTGGGATGGTTGCCATGAAACGCGAACATCTTGAAGGAAAAACGACCAGGTGTGGATACTCCGTTCTCAATCATCTCCACTGTTCTGTCCTCTGGATTAGGACAGCTGAAAACATTTCCAATATTACAAGTTCAATGTACCATCAGCATGATATTTAAGAACAAGAATGATGCAACAATGGAACTTTTAACGTTAAATAAAACAGCATTTCAAAAGGAAGAAGAAGCAGTGAAAAACATCTCAGTCCAGCTCTGAAGCTTTTGTGCTGTTTGACCTGGGGATTGCCCGTGAACTCATACTCTCATGCAACAAGTAACAGTCCATAACTACACTATCCAGCTCTTTGAATAAATTTAGTAACAGCATAAAAATCTCCTTTGTTCTCACTTCGATACCCACAGTCCACTTTTTTTCACCCCTAAAGAGAACCGCAGCATTTCCATCTCTGCCACTTTCAGCTCTTTGTGTCAGTGCCACTCTTTGTCTTTGTGTCAGTGCCACTCTCTCCAAGGCATACAACATAGCAGGCATCACTACTGTCTTGTACATTTTCCCTTTCATTCTGGCAGGTACTCTTCACCTCTCTACCACACTCACCATTACTTTGGACACTTGACCCCCCCCACTATATAAGTCCAATGTATTATTATTATTATTATTATTATTATTGTAATGGGATTTACCAGTAATGCCTATATCTTAGTCAAGAAATCTGCTGCCTGACCCCTGCTCTGGATAGTCAACCCTTAACTTACCCTACCATAAGACTATGGGCAATGTGGCAGGAGATTAGAGCAGCACCCTCCCTAGTGGGATGCACACCGCCCCATCCTAAAAGACCTGGCAAGGTTGTGCAATTGTCTATAAAGCCCACGTTGTTTTCAGAGCACCACTTGGACAGCCTGCAGTTCAGCGACCATAACCTGCTGTAGGCTCGGTCACCTCGCCGCATGGGGATGGGCCAGAGCACACTACAGCATCGGACATCGCCTTTGCCACTCTAACCACCTCTACAAAATTAGCCTTAGTAACCTCTGACTGGTGAAAGCATAAATCATTAGACCCTACATGAAAAGCTATTCTAGAGAATCTACGACAATAGAGGCTCCCTATAATGTGCGTCACTCTGGCTCCTGGAATACATGTAACCTTAGCTGCTGGTGTCTCTAATGATGTAGATAATTTCACATGTTATAAAATAAAGTCACCTAGATCTGCTGAGCTAGCCTTCTCTAATGTCTTGATGCATGTTTCTAAAACTACAATCTTTCCGTCAGACTAGCTACAGGTCTAAGAATAGTTAATAGAAGAATAGCTAAACATGCCCCACTCAGCACAAGAAACAAGCACAGCAGAAGCCATGTTAATACAATGAATCTCTTAAAGGTTCTTCAGGTGGTGTTGTGGGGTGCTGACTGAAGGGATGGGCTCGGACGATTGAGCAGGTGGTACAATACACTTCTTGATATTCTTCTATAATATGTTACAAGAAGTGTTATTAATAGATAATCTAACTGGTAACCAAAGCAGGGGTTAGTCATGGAACAATGGTTAAGGTATTGGTCTTTCGACAAGAAAGTCATCTGTCCGAGTTCTAGTACTGCTACATTGCCACTGCTTTACTCACCTAGCAATGTTGGATATTAGAACTGATAGTGCTGAAAACGTTTTCTCCGTGGTATTTACATTCTTTGGTTCAGAACTACACCCCTAAACACTCACTCAGATCTTCAGCATCAGGGCATCTGGAACATCTGTATCCTGGCTCCTCATTGGTGGAATGAGCTTCCAAGAGCAGTCAAATAAGCAATCATCTCTCTCTAGGTTAACCTTCCAACCTACTCAGCTCAGGAAGGGTTATGGGTTTGAAGGTCATGCAGGGCATAATCCATCTTAAATTTTGACAAATAATATTTTGTACAAAGGAGACATGCTTCCTGGTGTTCCTGGTAAGAAATTTATTTATTAAAAGAATTTAAAATTTAAAATCTACTTTTGTAAAGGACAGACACAAAAAGTAAGCCCAGATTTACTATAACCACAGTATAATAATGACATTTTCCCCAGTAAGTCCATTTCATAATTTCAGACAATTATGCTACAGAAATAAACAGAAAAAAAAAATCAATCTGTATTTATTCATGACTCTAAACAAACAAACAAAAAAAAACATAAAAAGAAGTTAAAAGAAGTATAGCATCTGAGAATGAAGCATATAAACTGATCCATAAAAATGAGAGGTGTGAAGAAGGATCAGGATCACATGATCAGGAGCTTCAGAAATCCCCTTCATTCACTACAGAGCCTATTGACCTGGAAAGACAGAATCAGATCATCAGGGTAAACTGGGACTGGGGATGGATGGATAAATAATCTGGTGGTTTGATGGGTTTAATAAAGCCGAAATATGTGGAAGCAAACATAGAAGTGAGGGTAACTTTCTCATTGTGAATGTTCACCTGAAAGTCCAGATAAAAAGGCCCCATGGAGATTGAGGCGGCGTCCAACAGACCTGCCTGTTCTGAAATGCTGCAGATGATGTCGAGGATGACAGTTCTGCAACAGATGCAAAAGGATACAACAATGCTGCGTTTGGAGCCTTACATGATTCAATGTTTACTTTTAAAGCAGTGTATAAGCAGTGGGCATTTGAGATGTTTGGAGATGTTTAAGAGTGGGTGGTGCTGCAGGAAAATGTTCATCCCATCATTAGGAGATCATCTACAGTGCCTCTTTATTTCCATTACAGTAGCTCTCTCTGGATTCATGTAGAAAACAATACCATGTTCACATGGTGAAACATAATCCAAACAAATACAGTACTACTACACCTGAGCTCTGTTGTTGAAATATGTGTGTTTATATTTGTACACAAGTGAGCAGTGATGATCAAAATGTTGATGAAAACCACTTATCCTAAATACAATTATTACTAAATAGGTAATGAAACTTTTTTGGATTGTGGTTTGAGTTTTACATTCAAATCTATTCCTATGGGGTAAGAAACTGGAGGGGGGAAGAAATAGAAATGATGGAGGAGAAGTATAAAGAGGACGTCAAGGGGGGTATCAAAAGGGAAAGAAAAGAATAAAATTATGTACATAAATAGGTATGAAATTTTTTTGGATTGTGGTTGGAATTTTACATTCAAATCTATTTTCTATGTTTTTTTGGTTTTTTTTACCCCAAATCTACTACGTGTATTTGTCGAGTCCACAGTAGGTCAGAGATTAGAATCCCCGATACGGGTACCCACGTTTCCATAGGTTTCTCTATTTATTCAAATGCAAATGTTTCTTTATCAGTCTATATAACGAGTAATTCAGTAAATTTTGTTCAGAGATGTACAAGCTTACCACAGCACAGTTGGTGTCCCGCCGAAGGCAAAGGTGAATGCGGCAGTGCAGGTAAACCTTGGGATGATTGCCATAAAACGTGAACATCTTGAAGGAGAAACGACCAGTTGTGGATACTCCGTTCTCAATCATCTCCACTGTTCTGTCCTCCGGATTAGGACAGCTGAAAGTTTTTTTAAATATTAAGACTTTAATGTACCATCAGCATGAGATAAAGATGCAACAATGGAACTTTAAACGTTAAATAAAACAGCATTTCAAAAGGAAGCAGTAGCAGTGAAAAACATCTCAGTCCAGCTCTGAAGCTTCTGTGCTGTTTGACCCGGGGATTGCCCGTGAACTCATATTCTCATGCAACAAATAACAGTCCATGACTTCAGTGGTGCTTGAACATTTGTGAACCCTTTAGAACTTCCTATATTTCTGCATAAATATGATCTAAAACATCATCACATTTTCACACAAGTCCTAAAAGTAGATAAAGACAACCAGTTAAACAAATGAGACAAAAATACAGTGGGGTAAAAAAGTATTTAGTCAACCAGTTCTGCTACTTAGAAAGATGAGAGAGGTCTGTAATTTTCGTCATAGGTACTATGAGAGACAAAATGAGAAAAGAAAAAAAAAAAAAAACAAACAAAAAAAAAAACAACAGGAAATCACATTATCATGGTGGAAAATAAGTATTTGGTCACCCACAAACAAGCAAGATTTTTGGCTCTCACGGACCTGTAACTTCCTTCTTCAGGAAGCTCTTCTGTCCTCCACTCGTTACCTGTATTAATGACACCTTTTTGACCTCATTATCTGTATAAAAAACACTTGTCCACAGCCTCAAACAGTCAGACTCCAAACTCAAGACCAAAGAGTCGTTGAAAGACACAAGGATGAAAACTGGAGACCTGCACCATGCTGGGAAGAGTGAATTTACAATAGGCAAGCACGTTGGTGTGAATAAATCAACTGTGGGGAGCAACTGTAAGAAAATGGAAGACATACAAGACCACTAATAATCTCCCCTCGATCTGGGGGCCCCACACAAGATCTCATCCCGTGGGGTCAAAATGATCATGGGAACGGTGAGCAGAAATCCGAGAACGAGGTACTCGGAGGGACCCAGATGAAGATGACCTTCAGAGAGCGTGGGACCAAAGTAAAAAGGCTACCATCAGTAACACACTACGCCGGAGAGGAACTCAGATCCTGCAGTGCCCGAAAGGCCTCGCCAGGCGTGTCCCGCCTGCTTAAAACCCAGTACATGGCCCCAGGCCCGTCTGAAGTTTGCCAGAGAGCATATGGATGATCCAGAAGAGGAGTGGGAGAAATATCATGTGGTCAGATGAAACCAAAATAGAACTTTTGGTAAAAATAAAAACTCAACTTGTTGTCGTTTTGGAGGAAGAAGAATGCTGATTCAAGTCAAGTCAGACTTATTTATATAGCGTTTTTTTTTTTTTTACAATGGAGCATTGTCTCAAAGCAACTTTACAAGTTCAGATTATCTTTCTAATATCTACGGTTCCAAATCCCAAAAAATCTGAGCAAGCTTAGGGCCACAGTGGGAAGGAAAAACTACCTAAGTGTTATGAGGAAGAAACCTTCGGAGGACCAAGACTCAAAAAGGTACCCAACCTCCTTGAGTGGTCTTAGATGATAATCTAAGAATGAAACTAAAGTCCATGAGTCATAGTTCAAATAAAATGCGAATTATGGCACAGTCGGCATTAGAGTCCGATACACAAAGTCACTTCTAGGATCCTGAGTCTAAGCAGGAAGGTCGTTGGCGGCACTTCGACCCCAAATAACTGAAGGAGAGTAAAGGGGTTACTGCCCTCTGGTGGCCTGGGTATGGTGGGACTGGAGCTGATGATGGAAGCATCTTGAGTGAAGTTGCCAACAATACCTACAGTGAAGCATGGGGGTGGAAACATCATGCTTTGGGGCTGTTTTTCTGCAGAGGGGACAGGATGACTGATTGAACGGGGCCATGTATCGTGATATTTTAAGCCAAAACCTCCTTCCATCAGTGAGAGCATTGAAGATGGAACGTGACTGGGGCTTCCAGCATGACAATGATCCCAAAAACACCGCTCGAGCAACGAAGGAGTGGCTCCGTAGAAAGCATTTCCAGGTCCTGGAGTGGCCTAGCCAGTCTCCAGGCCTCAACCCCATAGAACATTTGTGGAGGGAGTTGAAAGTCCGTGTTGCCCCAAAACATCACTGCTCTAGAGGAGATCTGCATGGAGGAATGGGCCAAAATACCAGCTACAGTGTGTGCCAACCTGGTGAAGACTTACAGGAAACGTTTGACCTTTGTCATTGGCAACAAGGGTTATGTTATGAAGTATTGAGTCGAGCCAAATTTATTGACCAAATACTTATTTTCCACCATAATTTACAATTAAATTCTTTAAAAATCCTACAATGTGATTTCCTGGATTTTTTTTCTCATTTTGTCTCTCATAGTTGAAGTGTAGCTATGATGAAAATTACAGAGCTCTACCATCTTTATAAGTAGGAGAACTTGCACAATCAGTGGCTGACTAAATACTTTTTTGCCCCACTTTATTATACTTAGTGATTTATTTATTGAGGAAAATTATATATTTTGATATCACCAATATTATATATTAGTGAGTGGCAAAAGTATATGAACCTCTAGGATTAGAGAATCAGAATATCTTTATTGTCATTATACCAGGTATAAGGAAATTAAGGTACCATACTTTGCGGTGTAAACAGACAAGAAAAGAAAAGAAAAAAATTACAGAAAATATCAATTACAAAAATAACCGTATAAAAATATGAAAAAAAGTTTAAAAACACAAAGATAAGAAACCAAAAAAAAAAAAAAAAAAAACTACTGTCAGCAACACAGATTGCACACAAAAAAAATGAATAAAGAAATTGCACATTTCCCTTGCAACATTGAAAATGTAGAAAATGTAAGTGTTGCACAGTCCCATGTTTTATTACTGAAAAAAAATGTATTAAATAGAGTTATTTAGAGCCCGAACTGCTGTGGGGTAAAAGCTATTCCTGAGCCGGTTGGTCCTTGTTTTAATCGAACTGTAACATCTACCTGATGGTAGTAGCTGCAATAGTTGGTGACCGGGGTCAGAAACGTCCAGAATAATTTTGTGGGCTCTCTGAAGACAACGAGAGCCGTGTAGATCCTCCAGGGTTGGTAGAGAACACCCAATAATCTTTTCCGCAGACCTCACAATCCTCTGTAGTTTTTTTTTTGTGAGCTGCTGTGCAGTTGGAGAACCACACACATCCCTGAGTGAGGATGCTCTCTATAGTGGAACGATAGAAGGACACCAGCAGTCTCTGATTAATGTTGTTCTTCCTCAGAATCCTCAGAAAGTAGAGTCTCTGATGTGCCCTCTTTGTAAGTTCCTTGATGTTCACACCCCAGGTTAGATCCTACTCGATATGAATACCCAGGAAGCGAAAATTTGTGACTCTTTCTACACAGTTCCTGTTGATGGTTAAAGGTTGGATTTCTTTTCTCACCTTTCTGAAATCAATGACCGACTCCTTCGTCTTTGATGTGTTCAGACGTAGGGTGTTTTCTGTGCACCATAATGACAGCCGTTCCACTTCGTCCCGGTAGGCTGTCTCGTCGTCTCCGGAAATGAGTCCCAGAATGGTAGTCTCATCTGCAAATTTGCCTATGGTGTTGCTGGTATGAGCAGTGGTGCAGTCATGAGTGTAGAGGGTGTAGAGCAGTGGACTCGGCACACAGCCCTGAGGGGCCCCTTGCTGAGGCTAATTGGTGTAGAGGTGTGAGGTCCTACTCTAACCCTTTGTCTGCGCCCCGTCAGGAAGTCTTTGATTCATAGACAGGTGTGATAAGGCAGACCCAGGTCCAACAGTTTGCAAATCAGTCTTTGAGGGATAATGGTGTTAAAGGCAGAGCTATAATCCACAAAAAGGAGCCGGGCGTAGTTTCCCTGCTGTTCCAGGTGGTGTAGGGTTGTGTGAAGGGCAGTAACTACTGCATCTTCTGTAGATCTGCCAGCCCTATATGCAAACTGATATGGGTCGAAGTTGGATGGAATAAATGAAAGGATGTGATTTCTAACCAGTTTCTCAAAGCACTTCATTACCACCGGTGTTAGATCAACCGGCCGGTAGTCATTAAGGCTGATGATCTGAGATTTCTTTGGTATCAGGACTATAGTTGAGGATTTTAAACCGGCTGGAATGATTGACTGTGAAAGTGACCTATTAAAGATCCTTGTGAGAATCCCCGCAAGTTGATCAGCACAGTCTTTCAGCACACGCCCAGTAATACCATCCAGGCCTGCAGCCTTTTTAGGATTGGTAGACTTTAATGTGTGCCTTACCACATCCTCCTTCACAGTGAGGGTACAAACGGTGTTACTGCTGACAGTCGGGTGCAATAAAACATTTTCCTGCGGCTCCTCAAAGCGTGCAAAGAAGATGTTAAGCTCCTCCGCCAACGTAGCATCGCCCTCTGTTATCCCACGACTGTTCTTGAAGTTTGCGAGGTGCTGTACTGCCTGCCAGACTTGCCTTGTGTTGTTACTTTCTAGGTGGTCGTCAATTCTTCTTTTGTAGTCAGCCTTTGCCTTCCTGATGCCTCGTTGCAGGTTGGAATGTGCCGAACAATAAAGGGCCCTGTCACCAGATTTGAAAGCGGTGTTCCTTTCTTTTAGCAGCAGTTGGACCTCTTTGGTCATCCATGGTTTCTGATTGGGATATACTTGGATGCGTTTGTCCACTGTGACCATGTCAGAGCAGTTCTTTATGTAGCATAAAACACTGTCTGTAAACACATCCAAGTCCTGATCTTCTAAAACATCTCAGTTTGTAGTGCTGAAACAATCCTGCAGTTGCTGAGAGGCTCCCTCAGGCCATGTTTTAATGGTTCTGGTTGTAACATGAGCAGTTTTCCTGAGGGGGGTATAAGATGGGATTAAAAACAAGGACAAATGGTCAGACTGACCCAGGTGTGGTAATGGTGTAGCTCTGTAACCCATTTTGATGTTTGTGTACACCTTGTCCAATGTATTCGCTCCCCTGGTAGCACACTTCACATGCTGGTAGAATTTGGGGAGCACTGCTTTTAAATCCACATGGTTAAAATCCCCCGCTATGATATGTATGGCATCAGGATACTGGCTTTGTGTTGGTTAATGCTACCAAACAAAAGTGCTAGCGCCAAGTTAGCATTAGCATCTGGTGGAATATAAACAGCAGTTAGCATAACCACAGTAACCTCCCTCGGTAGGTAAAAAGGTCTGCATTTAACAGTCACGAAATTCCAAATCCAGGAGCAGTGACTGGCAGCAATTACTAACTGGCAGCAATTACTGTGTTAGTACAACCATTTGTTGTGGTGCGGTTGAAAGATAACAGTGGTTATTTTTGTTTTGGATGTACACGCAAAGTCCCTCCTTTAGACTTTTTACCTTACCGTAGGCACTGTTTCTATCCTGAACGCTGTACTGTACGGTCCGTTAGTTCAATAATATCGAGTCTCGGAATTAAAGCTGGAATGTAGCCAGGTTCAGTGATGAGCCAAAATGCAACTGTCCTGGTGATTGTTATTTGTTGCCATCTGAAGTTGCAGTTTTCATCAACCTCGTTTAGCGTGATAGTGATCTTGGCATTAGTGAGAAAAATGCTCGGAAGCGGTGGTTTTATGTGGTGGCTTACGCAGCTTTTCTAGCACACCAGCCATGCAAACCTCGCTTTTGTTTTCTCTCTCTTCGCCGCCTTCGCATCCTACCCGTGGGGATAGGAATCCACGGTGCTCCTGGACTCCTTGCTATGTCTGATGATATGGTATGACCGAGTATACAAACTCCGCTCTGTTTACGCTTTATACTGCACAGAGCTCCTACTTTTTAGTAGCTCATGTCGACTCTGTAGATGTTGTGTTTGCCCAACAGAAACAGTAGTAAAAACAAGTGACAAAGGACATACAAATGTGAAGCGAGGGTTTTTGGGCCTCGCATAGTCGGGGATAAACGTCGAGGCTTTACCTAGGAAAGACCAAGGAAGCAAGTGACAGGATCTAGGTCCCACCACCCCCGATACTTGTAGTCTCAGTAGTACTCACCTTTAGGTAAGTAGTAGGATGCCTATCTTGCTGCAACGTAGGCGAAATGCTCAAGGTGATGGAGAGGTGGTGCTTCAGGAAATAGGGAGTCACGGGGGGAACGAAACCTGAAGTGTAACCTGAGAGCTGAATATGCAATGTATTACTCAGTTTGGACCCACCCTCCCCAGACCTAGCAAGACAGGTGAGACGCCCCTACTCCTAGGTAAACACGTAACACGCATAAACAAGGGTCAGAGCGTCAAACAAATTAAACTATTTATTTTCAACCTTGAATTTCGCTGTAAGTAAGGCTTTAAACCTTTAGTTACAAAGGCTTTGCTTTTGCAACCAGGGATGGTGGTGAGAATGTGTGTAAGATGGTTTTTTTGTTGGTAAGTCCTTTTCAAGTCCGGGTTTGGAAGAAAAATGTGTATGATATGTGTATGTGTGTGTAAGTGCGACAACAGAAGTCCCTTCAAGATTCACACTAAAAACGAAATGTACAATTTGGTACAGTAAAACACCAAAAAAACCTATTATTTTGCAAACAACAATACACTCCCACAAAATTTTACTGAATGTTTCCAACCCTTTAAACCTGTTCCAAGAGATGTACATGAAAACTGTCTCGGGAGGGAAGATGGCTCCCCTGACTGGCAGGGGGTACCTTACTTTAGCCGTCAGTAGAACAAAATCCGTGTGGCGGTGAAGTCACTGCCCGGGACAGACGCACAAGAGATGCACGCGCTGCGAGACTCTTTCTCGCCGAAGGTGGTTGAGAGTTCCAGCCTGCAGCTATCTACACCACTTGAACCTGGGCCTACGCTGCACTCGAGATCCCTCAGGAACGCCGGCTCCGAAGCAGAATACACCCACCACCAGGGTCCACGGAGAAAGAAGCAGCAGAGGCTCCCTAGCCGCTCGGACAGGGACGAAAGACGGTCCGTAGTTTGCCGACGCCTGGGGCCCGTACAGCTACGCTTACGCCAGAATCCGCCACGTAACCAAAGCCCACCAACTTTTCCCCCCCAGGCAACGGCTCCCCCCACCCCCATTTAGGCGGCAAACCGCTCGCAAAGCTGAGCTGAACCACCTCGACGTGGATGGAAGATTTTTATTATTTTATTAACGATACACCAAGCATTAACTGTCCCTCCACAACACAGAAGAATCTTCATCCAGGTCTCACTCACAGTAGTACTGATTATCACAATGTTTAGCCTTAGACTGACGACTCACGTCACGTTTCGCTGTCCACTAGCGCTCATACGTCCCAGGTGCAGAAGTTTAACACGGCGCCGAACGCGCTACCGTATACTGGAAGAAACGACAAGTGCTCGACTCCAACAGCCACCAACTGAACTGCCTCTGAATCCTTATTTGAAGTTAATCAGAAATCAGTAACGTATATCAACGCAAAACTTCCGAACTAAGGTTAATGCGTTTCAATCGCCATACTCTCCCGCTCGCACACCAATTCTCCCACGTCCCCGCCCACGAAGCACTCTGATAGGCTGAAGGCGCAGCTAACAACAACACAAAGGAACGCGATTTCAGCGTAAAAGCTTGGGTGTCTATTATCCGTTACACAAAAATGACAAAAAAAAAGTACACCGAAAGTGAGAGCACTGTGCCGCTGCGTCTGTACGCGCCGCCATCTTACATCAACACAATCAACGAATAATCATAATCAATTAGCAGTTAATTTGAAAGTGAAATTAGAGTCAGGTGTTTTCAATCAATGAGATGACAATCAGCTGTGAGTGGCACCCTGTTTTATTTAAAGAACAGGGATCTATCAAAGTCTTCTCTTCACAACACATGTTTGTGGAAGTGTATCATGGCACAAACAAAGGAGATTTCTGAGGAGCTCAGAAAAAGAGTTGTTGATGCTCATCTGACTGGAAAAGGTCACAAAACCATCTCTAAAGAGTTTGGACTCCACCAATCCACAGTCAGACAGATTGTGTACAAATAGAGGAAATTCAAGACCATTGTTACCCTCCTCAGGATTGGCCGACCAACAAAGATCACTCCAAGAGCAAGGTGTGTAATATTTGGCGAGGTCACAAAGGACTCCAGGGTAACTTCTAAGCAACTGAAGGCCTCTCTCACACTGGCTAATGTTAATGTTCATGAGTCCACCATCAGAAGAACACTGAACAACAATGGTGTGCATGGCAGGGCTGCAAGGAGAAAGCCACTGCTCTTCAAAAAACACATAGCTGCTCATCTGCAGTTTGTTAAATATCACGTGGACGAGCCAGAAGGCTATTGGAAGAACGTTTTGTGGATAGATGAGACCAAAGTAGGACTTTTTGACTTAAAACATGGTGGTGGTACTATCATGATTTGGACCTGTTTTGCTGCATCTGGAACAGGACGGCTTGCCATCATGATGGAACAATTAATTCTAAGTTATATCAGAGAATTCTAAAGGAAGAATGGTTCAAGAAGAATAAAATTCATGTTTTGGATTGGCCAAGTCAGTCTTGACCTTAATACACTCGAAATGTTGTGGAAGGACCTGAAGCGAGCAGTTAATGTGAGGAAACTCACCAACATCCCAGAGCTGAAGCTGTTCTTTACAGAGGAATGGGCTAAAATTTCTCCAAGCCAATGTGCATGACTGATCAACAGTCACAGGAAATGTTTAGCTGAAGTTATTGCTGCACAGGGGGATCACACCAGATACTGAAAGCAAAGGGTCACATACTTTTGCCACTTACTAATATGTAATATTGGATAATTTTCCTCAATAAATAAATTACCAATTATAATATTTGTTGTCTCATTTGTTTAACTGGGTTCTCTTTATCTACTTTTAGGACTTGTGTAAAAATCTTTAGTTCATATTTATGCAGAAATATAGAAAATTGTAAAGGGTTCACAAACTTTCAAGCACCACTGTAGAGTTTCCAGCTTTTTGAATAAATTTAGTAACAAGAAAAAAAATCTCCTTTGTTCTTACTTCCATATCCATAGCCAAGGTCTTCCTTAGCACAAAAAATGAAAATGATTTACCTATTAACGATGAGATTGAAGCGCACAGCAGAGTTCTCATCAGTCTCTGGAGTAGCCCAACATGAATCCATCACCGCAGAAACCTGGCGAACGTCCACACCCTGAATGTACACCTTCACGTAGATCCGCTGGTTCAGCACTATATGCTCACTGCCATTGTAAGGATGGATGAAGCTGGCGTCCTGGTAGGGAGTCATCCTGACCTGGTAGATACCCTCTCCAGTCGGGAGAATCTTGTGTACAATGCTTTAAAATGTACAACCAAAGAGGATTTACTTAGTGGAACAATAGTCGTAATCATGCATTTATAATTCAAACACAGTTTGCCTATGAAAAACTTGTTCATGCCTGTTAGGAAAGCAGAACATCTGCATTACTCTGAAGACTATTGGGTCACAGAAGTGGCCCTCACGATTATGGTCAGTAGAGGTTAAGTGTTTGGGGCTCCAGATATCTAATTGGAAAACTGTCTTTTATTCCCATCTCTACCAGGCTGTTGATATTGGATCGTTGAGAAAGATTCTTAACTATTCAGCTCTAATTAGCTCTGAATACAGATTTCTGCCAACCAGGTTGCCTGGGTTGCCAAAAGGCATTCATGCAAATATTATTCAGTTGCCTTCATTTACATTGTAATTTATGCCATTTAGCAGATGCCCTTGTCCAGCGTGACTTAAAATTGATACATTCTTACAGTCGAAGCAATTGTGGGTCAAGGGCCTTGCTCAAGGACCCACCAGTGGCAGCCTGACTGAGGTGGGTTTCAACTCCTGGAATTCAACCGCTAGGCCACCACAGCTCCATCGGCTTTTACTAAAGAATTAAGCATAGCAGTGATCCACACTTACCTCTCGATAGGATTTAAAGCTGTATCCATGGTAATGCTTTGGCTGAGCTGGTAGACGCAGGAGAAGGTCAAGTCCAGGACTTGGTTTCTGATAACGATGGCTATTGTTGAGTTTGCTTCTCCTTGGATGTAGTTCTTATAGATTAGGTGTGTGCTGTTGGTCTGTTGAGAGATATACATACTATCTATATACACTATCTATATACTGTGTATATATGAACTCTTTATGAAAGTGTAGAGTCCATTATCAGCCTTAATGTGTAGCTTTCCATACCATGACATTTGTGCCACAGATGTGGTCATCGTTATCAAAATGGAATACTAGTCTGCCATCTTGGACTGTTCCTTTGCATCTGGGGTCTCTCAGGTGTAGGGCCTGATCTGAAAACCCAGCCTCAAAGAGCTGACAGCGGGACAGAGACATGGTGCCAGAACTACTCTCACAAACTTCAGAGGCATCTGATAAACAACAGAAAGTAGTTTTGGTTGGATGGTGGGGCTCCATAATTGCAGCACGTTTTTTCCAGTGTTTAGTTTTGGTTTACCGTAATACTCAGGGTTTGTTCGTGGATTATTCTCACTGCAGAAGCAGCCAAAAATGCCTTCTGTCTCCCCACACCACTCATCATCACTGCAGCTCAGCGCCTCACAGGGATCCTCCAGTGCTAAAGAGAGCAGAAACCGAAGACTTACAATAGAGTCGAGTGACTATGAATTCATTTATCTAGCCCTTTAATACAAATCAGAAAACCGAGCAAAATACACAGCACACATACGGCAAAATAGATCAGAGCGCCAGTCTGGAATCTGAAGTCCAATTGTGGTGCAAGCGATCTCATAGGCCCGAACAGCTGAACAGACCATGTCTCTGCCCGAGTACGAACACAGGTCATACACACAGGATGTGAAGTATGGTTCAGGGTCGATATGGACATGGCATTGCTGGAAGAGACCACTGTTGTTGGCGATGACACTACAGAGATCAGAGTACTCCTGTCTGTATGGGCAGTTATTAGGATCAGATTGGAGGTCGTTGGCACCACATCTAGAAAGAACAGTGGATGGAAATTAGTAATATGGAAGAGTGACCATGTGAAGGAAAAATCCTGTAATCTCAAAACCACAGAAACATTTCCACTTTATCTGGAATCACTTCTCAGTCCCTAAGCATAAAATGCATGAAATAACCCCTTCATTAGGAACACTTTGCTAGTACCGAGTTGGACCCCCTTAATTCTTAATGGCATAGACTCAACAAGGTGATGGAAATATTCCTCAGAGATTTTGGTCCATATTTTAATGATATGCATGGAAAGCAACAATACTCAGGTAGGCGTTTGGATTTAAACAATGCTCAGTAAATATAAAGAGGCCCAAAGTTTGCCAGCAGCAGCCTGAACCGTTAGTACATGGCAGTATAGATCCATCATAATTTAGTGTTTGATTAGGCCAAATGCGGTCCCAACCATCTGAATGTTAAAGCAGACATCAAGGCTCATCAAAGATCAGTCAACATTCTCCCATGTTTTAATGTTCAATTTTGGGGAACCCATGCCAATTGTAGCCTCTGTTACCTGTTTCTCCGACCTGCTCATGATCTGGCATCAACAAGGTATTTCCACCCAGAGAACTGCCCTCACTGGATTTTTTTTTATTTTCAGACCATTCTCTTTAATCCCTAGAGATAGCACTGTGTGTGTGTACATCCTAATAGATCAGCAGTTTCTGAAATAAAAGCACCAGCAACCATGCCACATTTAAAGTAACTTAAATCACTTTTCTTCCCCATTCTGATGCTCAATTGGAACTTCAGCAGCTCATCTTGATCATGTTTACATACCTAAATGCATTGAGTTGCTGCATTGGGATTGGTTGATTCGATATTTGCATCAACTAGCAGTTAAACAGGTGCACCTAATAAAGTGGATGGTGAATAATCTGAACAGTATTTATTTCTATGGAAATCAGTTCTGTGTTTTAGGCACTGATATTATGATAAAATCTCGTTAGCTCTGTTATTTAAATACCCTGGGCTGCTGGTGTTTGATCTCCAGCTGTTCCCAAAAGTGGTATCATCAAGTGCAGGAGCTCCACCCGGGATGACCTTGTCATCTGCAGGATTGTCATTGTTGTTGCCACACATTCCACACACTGTCCCACGGAAACGTGGACCCAGTCTCACTAACAGTGTCATGATACCATCAAAGTAGATCATGAGCTCACTGGAGGCATTCACAACCACAAACTTCTGCTCTTGATAAATGTCTGCCAGATTTCTGATTTGATATGGAAATGAGTTCACTCTGTTAACGTCAACCTGCAAAAAAATAAGATGGAAAATGTGTTGATGCATGCTCAAAAGTCCAGGTAAGTAAATCTCAGAAAGTTGAATCTGTTAATCTGAACACAAGGTCATAGTTGGACAAGTGTTTTATCAATAATTACAATGGCCACTTTTGCAATTCACATTGGATTGGGGAATAGCTGCAATCACGGAATTGTGATATTGTGAAATTGTGATTGGAGATGGGGGATGATTTAAAGTTTTTTTGTTCTGTAAACCAGCTTATACGGACCAGTACTTAAGAGTTGACTCTCATCATCTACTGGAGCAGAAATTAGGAATCATCAGGACACTGTACCACCGAGCATACAACGTCCCCAATGACACAGCGGCCAAGGATGGAGAAAAATCTCACATCAATCTCACATGCTCCAGCAGGTCAGCCTAAGTATAAACCAGTGGTGGTGATCCCATATGGGGCAGGGACATCGGAAAAATTGGGATGCATATTTGCCAAACGCTACGTCTTGGGTGCTTTCAAATGCAAGAAACTGTTCTGCCCGTAGGATCGGGTTCCCCGGCACAAACAGAGTAATGTGGTGTATGCTGTAAAGTGCTGGGAGGATTACCAGGAATTGTACATTGGGGAAACCAAACAGCCGCTGACAAAATGGATGGTACAACATAGAACAGCAACCTCATCAGGCCAGGACTTAGCAGTTTACATGCAGCTACAGGTCAGTGGCCACTCTTTCAGGGATGAAGATGTTCACATCCTTGATAGGGAGGAACGCTGGTTTGAACGCGGGACCAAAGAGGCTACCTATTTGGAAAGGAAATGCCCATCCCTGAGCCGAGGACGAGGTCTTAGAGTTTTCCCAGTCACATCTGAATAGAACATGACAATCTGCATATTAAACTGATCACTGATCCCATCGTTATGTAATGGTGCTGGTATCGGTCATTATTCAAATGTGCTGTATATAAGATTGGGGAGGTTTTCCAACTAGCTGACACTGAAGCTGTCACTTAGATGAGTGACAAAACCTTTCTCCCATGATAACCTTCTGTCCAGATGAACTGTTTCAATTCTCTGGGAAGATGTAAAAATATGTCTCAAAAGTCTTTAAAACCAGATAAGTGTATAAAGTGGACTATGAGTACCTTCACTCTCTTGCTTTGCCCAATGGTAATATGTGTCTGCTGTCCATGCTGACTTAGCCAAACATCCACTGCAGACACGAAGGACACGGTCCTGCTTCCACGGTGCATGTTGGTTGCCACCACACGGAATTCTAGGCCACTATCAGTAGCATTCCCACAGGTCTGAGAAATCTCATATGAACAAGTGCCCTACAAAACCATGATTTAAAGATATTTTACCTTTTAAATAGTAGCTGAGTAAATATACCCGTATAAGTACAAAGTCTTTAAAATTTAATAATCCCTGACCAAATGTTTGTAATTCTATAAACTCAATTTTTAAGTACTGTATAGTACAATCAAAAAAACAACAAATCCTTGCCTGAAAATGAGCTAGAGCTCCATCAAAGGTGAAGTAATGGGGATCACCTGACACCATGCATGTGGATATTGGACTGTAGCAGCCAAGACGTCCATTCTGGATCTTACACTCCTGGCTGGAAGTGCAGGATGTAGAGATACACTGCACAACATTGCCAACAGAGCACTCGCACTTTTGAGTACATCCTTCAGTCCAGAATTTCTCACCAATCTGCAGGAGCAAATCATAAAGGATCTACTGAGAATGTGGAATATAGATGAATATCAGGATGTGTAGGGAAAATAAAAGAAACCTTTTAACCATTCAGTTCTATGTTGAGGAAATTATCTGTAGTAGAGATTTACCTGATAAATGTGGGGACGTGTAATCTCTTAATCTCCTTCAGACACGGCCAATAATGCCAACCTGGCACTGCCATACAGGGCAGTAAAGCACAGATGGAGAAAACGCTGAGAGAACGCTGAGAGAACTGACGCCAGAATTGCGAGGATCTGGCAACCCAGACTGATTCTCCGCGGTTGCACACAGGACGCACGCCGTTTCGTAGCTGTTAGCAGCTTATTACCTTTGAACTATTTTAATTCCCGATCGCATCTGTATCATATATAATCGTATATATAGTAGGTTTTTACAACATTTTAATTATTTTATTCTCGTACCGGCGGATTATATTTTTTTGCCGCTAATCGTTATTTAGTAACTTTACAGGTACACCGGCTTGTGTTTGTAGCCATTAGCTAATTACCAGAGTTGCGTCTTCTTCGCAGTAGTGTGTGTTTTTATAACTTTTTTACAGTCTTTTCCCACCCTCTTTCTGAGACTTAGTTTTTTGTGACGTTTTGTATTAACTTGTATTAACGCTTTAATCGGGCATTGCATTGGACCATGCGGCTGGCAGATGAACTCCAGACTTTCACTCGGCACCCCACACACCACGTGAAGCTACGGCCTTGAATTATTGTTACTAACATGCTTCTGCTGTGCTTGTTTCCCTGTGCGAGTTGGCTTTTTAGCTATTCCTTCCTCTGTCATTCGTGGTAAAGTTACTTGTGATAGGTTAGGCTTGAAGCCATTCTGATGGAGAAGAATTTTAAGTTTAGAGGCGCACTCCAGAAATTAGAGAAGGCTAGCTCAGCTCATAGCTTAGCAGATCTGGATCCACAGGTGGAAGTTAGAGCCCCCGCAGAGTCCTCGCAGCAGGGCAGTGGGTGACTGTCGGCCGGCGACGTAGTCGTAAGGCTATCCACGAGAAAGCCACACTCTTTACCTGTATTCAGTGCCAACAGGTTTGCCTCGTTCCTCAGTGAAACACCCACTGTAGCAGCATGTTTCTTTCAACATGCTGCTCAGTGGGTGTTTCACTGAGAGGGCAAACCTGTTGGACACCGTGAACAGGTAAATAGTGGGCTCTCGTGGACCCTTTCAGCTCTGGTCATAGGTGACTCTATTTTACGACACGTGAAACTTGCTACAATTTAGGGACACCAGCAGCTAGAGTTCTCTGTATCCCGGAGCCAGAGTGCCGGACATTGTAACGAGTCTTAGTGAACTCGGGAGCCGCAGATTCTCTAGGATAGTTATTCATGTAGGGGCTAATGATATACGCCTTCGTCAGTCAGAGGTTAATTTTGTAGAGGTGGTTAGCCTGGTGAAGGCGATGTCCGATGCTGTAGTCTTCTCTGGCCCCATCCCAATGCGGCGAGGTGACCAAGCCTACAGCAGGTTATGGTCGCTGAACTGCTGGCTGTCCAAGTGGTGCTCTGAAAACAACGTGGGCTATATAGACAACTGGACAGCCTTTGAGGGTAAGCCTGGCCTTTTAGGATGGGACGGTGTCCATGCCACTTGGGAGGGTGCTGCTCTCATCTCCTGCAACATTGCCCATAGTCTTATGGCCCGATTGGTTAGGGGCTACTATCCAGAGCAGGGGTCAGGCAGCAGACAGACCGGCTTAACCAACTCTCTGCTGGTAGCCATGCACTGTCAACCAGAACCCACATTATTGAAACTGTGTCTGTTACCCGCATCTGCCCTAAACGTAAACACTCTCAAAAAGTCTGTTTTAATAACCTCATTTGTATAAACACAGATAGCTGCCAAAGAAATAACAACATTAGACTAAAGCTAGGATTACTTAACATTAGATCACTTACAAACAAAGCAGTGATTGTAAATGAAATGATCACTGATAAACGCTTACACGCTCTCTGTCTCACTGAGACTTGGATTAGACCTGATGAATATTTAGCCTTAAATGAAGCTTCCCCTCCTTGATACAGTCATGCTAGTCGCCCTTGTCCTAATGGTCAGGGGGGAGGCATAGCTACATTTTTTTGACAAAGAGTTAGGTGTTACAGCTAAATCCCAATACAAGGCTAATTCTTTTGAAATACTGATTCTTAATGTGACTGATCCATCATTATGGAAGTCAAAACCACACTCTTTTCAGCTTATCACTATTTACCGCCCTCCTGGTCCCTATTCAGAATTTCTTCAGGAATTTGCTAACTTTCTTTCCTGCTTACTACTGTCAACAGATAAGGCTTTAATTGTAGGTGATTTCAATATTCACTTTGACAAAGAGCAGGATCCACTTAAAATTGCTTGTGAGTCCATTTTAGAATCCATGGGTATCACTCAGAATGTGATGGGACCAACCCACCGCTGTAATCGACTTTTTAGATTCTAATATTAAATATTTGGTATCAATCTAGATAACCTGATGTTTTTCCCCCCAAAGTGATTCGATTTCAGATCACTATCTTCTAGTATTTGAGCTATCTCTCTAATAAATAAAATCCTTCTCCCTCATTTAACCCCAAGCGCACTATCACATCTGCTACCCACTGCGTTTATTAAAAACCTACCAGAACTTTAAATTTAATACAACACCTACGGGATCATCATCTTGAGTGTGTAAATGTGGAGCAATTAGAAGGTGTATTTCGCTCAACCCTCAACCATGGACTGCGCCCCTGGCTATGGTCAACGTATTTAGGGAAAAAAGCTAGTATCATTGTATAATGCCCACAACCCGTAAACCTTAAAGCAAAGAACACGGCATTTAGAGTGCAAGTGGAGACCATAGCAAATTGGGGGTGTTTAGATTTCTTGGAGTGACAGCATGGCAGAGTATAAGCCTGCCCTCACAAAGCTAAGCGGCATACTTCTTCTTAATCATAGAGAAAATAGATAATCCAAGATTTTCTCTTTAATACGTCTCCAAAATAAAAAAAACCCACAGAAAGTGGGAAACTCTCCCATTCTGTGAATTTTAACAGTAATGATTTTCATGACTTTCTTTATGATAAGATGAAAACATTAGTCATCAACTCAATGCTCACACATCACCACACTGTCAGCCACCTTTCCAGATGCAGCACTATTGAAGACCTCGGTTTAATGGGATGTAAACAAGACTAGAATCTTTTACCCCCCCTTACGAATATTGAACTATCCGCACTGATAGCTCGTCTAGTCATCAACCATGTTTATTAGATCCATTTTCCTACACGTCTACTCAAACAAGTATTACCAGTGGTTACAGAGCCAGTGGTTAGCGTTTTAAATCAATCCCTTACCTGACCACGGTTATGTGCCCAAAATCCTTTTAAGTCTGCCTTATCAAAAACCACTGATTACAAAAAGCCAATTCTTGAACCCTTGTGGGTATCTAATTTATAGACAATTTTCAAAGATCTAACCGTTTCTGTCCAAAATCTTAGAAAAAAGCCGTCTAATCAGCAACTCTGTAGTTCAACCACCAACCCGCCAAAGAATGAATTTATGAAACATTTCAGTTCCTGGCTTCAAGCCCCATCCTGTACGGAAACGCATTACTTAGGGCCTAAATGCCTTGTTCTGCCTCTGAAACAACGTGGGCTTTTAGACAACTGGAACCGCCTTTGAGGGTAAGCCTGGCCTTTAAGGATGGGACGGTGTCCATCCCACTCGGGAGGGTGCTGCTCTCATCTCCTGCATTACATTGCCCATAGTCTTTATGGGCCCGATTGGTTAGGGGCTGACTATCCAGAAGCAGGGGGTCAGGCAGCAGACAGACCAGCTTAACCACTGGTCTGCTGGTAGCCATGCACCGTCACCCAGAACCCACATTATTGAAAACTGTTGTCTGTTTACCCGCATCTGGTGCCTAAAAACGATGGGGAAACGCGGGCTTCAAAAAGTCTGTTTTAATAACCTCATTAGTATAAACACAGATAGCTCCCAAAGAAATAACAACCTTAGACTAAAGCTAATATTACTTAACATTAGATCACTTATAAACAAAGCAGTGATTGTAAATGAAATGATCACTGATAAACGCTTACACGCTCTCTGTCTCACTGAAACTTGGATTAGACCTGGTGAATATTTAGCCTTAAATGAAGCCACACCTCCTGGATACAGTCATGCTCATCGCCCTCGTCCTAATGGTCGGGATGGGAGGCAGAGCCACAATTTTTGACAAAGAGCTAGGTATTACAACTAAATCCCATTACAAGGCCAATTCTTTTGAAATACTGATTCTTAATGTGACTGATCCATCGTTATGGAAGTCAAAACCACACTCTTTTCAGCTTATCACTATTTACCGTCCTCCTGGTCCCTATTCAGAATTTCATCAGGAATTTGCTAACTTTCTTTAATGCTTACTACTATCAACAGATAAGGCTTTCATTGTAGGTGATTTCAATATTCACTTTGACACTGAGTAGGATCCACTTAAAATTGCTTTCGAGTCTATCTTAGAATCCATGGGTATCACTCAGAATGTGATGGGACCAACCCACCGCTGTAATCATACTTTAGATTTAATATTAACATTTGGTATCAATATTGATAACCTTGATGTTTTCCCGCAAAGTGATTTGATTTCAGATCACTATCTTTTAGTATTTGAGCTATCTCTAATAAATAAAATCCTTCTGCTTCGTTATCACACCAAGCGCACTATCACATCTGCTACTCCAGCTGTGTTAATTAAAAACCTACCAGACTTGAAATTTAATACACCTATGGAGATCAATCATCTTCAGTGTGTAAATGACCAATTAGAATGTGTGCTTCGCTCAACCCTGGACACGATTGCTCCTGCTAGGATCAAACGCATTAGGGAAAAAAGGCTAGCACCATGGTATAATGACCACACCCGTACCTTAAAGCAAAGAAAACAGCATCTAGAGCGCAAGTGGAGACATAGTAAATTGGAGGTGTTTAAGATTGCTTGGAGGGACAGCATGGCAGAGTATAAGCATGCCCTTACTAAAGCTAAAGCTGCATACTTCTCCTCAATCATAGCGAAAAATATAAATAATCCAAGATTTCTCTTTAATACAGTCTCCAAATTAACAAACAACCCTACAGAAAGTGATTCTCCCGTTCTGTCTAATTTTACCAGTAATGACTTCATGACTTTCTTTAATGATGAGATAGAAAACATTAGGCATCAAACTTGATGCTCATCACATCAACAAACTATTCAGCAACCTTCCAGATGTAGCACTAGTGAAGACATCTGTTCAATGAGCTGTAAATCAAGATTAGAATCTTTTACCCCAATTACTATTACTGAACTATCTGCACTGATCAGCTCGTCTAAGCCATCAACATGTTTATTAGATCCAGTTCCTACACGTTTACTCAAGTAATACCTAGTATTATAGAGCCAGTGTTAGTTATTTTAAATTCATGCATTACTTTGGTTATGTGCCCAAATCCCTTAAGTCTGCCGTTATCAAACCACTGATTAAAAAAGTAAATCTTGACCCTTGTGTGATATCTAATTATAGACCAATTTCAAATCTCTCGTTTCTCTCCAAAATCTTAGAAAAAGCCGTCTATCAGCAGCTCTGCAGTTACCTCCAAAGGAATGTAATTTATGAAACATTTCAGTCTGGCTTCAGGCCCCATCATAGTACTGAAACAGCATTAATTATGGTACTAAATGACTTGTTAATGTCCTCAGATAAGGGATGGTTTCTTTTCTTGTTCTGTTAGATTTAAGTGCAGCATTTGACACTATAGATCATGATGTTTTACTAAACAGACTAGAAAATACTGTAGGTATTAAGGGATCAGCACTTTCTTGGTTTAAATCCTACTTAACTGACCGGTACCAGTTTGTTCATATAAATAATCTAAGATCTAAGCTCTCAAAAGTGAAGTATGGTGTGCCTCAGGGGTCTGTGCTTGGCTCACTTTTATTCTCTCTGTATATGCTGCCACTAGGCTCAGTTATTCGTAAACATGGCATTAGTTTCCACTGCTATGCAGATGATACACAGTTGTACATATCAGCCAAACCGAATCACAGCCTTACAATCAACAAAATTGAGGACTGTGTAAAGGAAATAAAAGATGTTATTTAATTTTCTCTTACTTAACTCAGGTAAAACTGAGGTTCTATTAGTGGGACCCAAGGCTGTGAGAGACAGGTTGGCTACATCTATCCTAAATCTAGATGGCTGTCCAGTATTGCCCAGTCCGTCTGTAAAAAACTTAGGTGTCACATTTGATTCAGATCTCTCCTTTGATGCGCACATTAGCAGTATCACTCGAATTGCTTTCTTTCAATTACGTAATATCGCTAAACTTAGAAATATCCTCTCTTTTAATGATGCAGAGAAACTTGTTCATGCATTTATAACATTAAGGTTGGATTACTGTAATGCCTTACTTACTGGATGCTCTCGTAAATCTATAAATAAACTTCAGTTCGTTCAGAATGCAGCTGCCCGAGTGCTAACTCAAACTAGAAAATTTGATCATATCACTCCTGTTCTATCATCACTGCACTGGTTAGCAGTCAAATTCCGCATTGATTACAAAATACTTCTTATAACTTATAAAGCTCTACATGGCCTGGCCCCACATTATCTGAGTGAACTCTTAGAGTCTTACAATCCAACTCTTCTACTTCGCAGGGTACAGGACTTCTTTTAGTTCCTAGATTTAAAAAAGTCACAGCAGGGGGAAAGGCTTTCTCATACATGGCCCCCCAACTATGGAATAAACTTCCCAATTTCGTTCAAGACTCAGACACTCTCCAAAGTTTTAAGTCTAGGCTAAAGACATACCTATTTGCACAGGCTTTTGACTAGATTTAGACCAAGATGCATGGCTTGGGTCACTGGGGGCGGAGTCTGGAGTCATGACTGGCCTGCCTGCCTTGTCCGTTAACCGGGAGTGTCGAGTGGGCGGTCTGACTGAACTGGGCTTCGGTCATCGTGATCTTGACTCGTGCATCCATGCCTTAGACTAAGGGCAGAGCTGGGGGTTCATAGCCAGAGTCTTATGGTGATCAGAGACGTTGGGTTGCTGTCTTCTGCCTCCCGTGGGGTTGCCGATGTCTCATGTGATCCCTCTTGGCTATGTTACCTACCAGTTCTCCTCTTTCTAGCTATGCTGCCGAGGTCTCATGCTACACAGGGCATCAGTGATTGTTAATAGACACTGTGATCTTAATCAATAACTAATAACATTTTCTGTTTTCTCTCCGAGCTGTGGTCCCGTACCAGTTCCAGCCCCAGACATGATGTTCATTCGCTGCAGCTTCACTCAAGCTGCTTCCGTCATCAGCTCCAGCCCCATGATACCCGGGCCACTTAATGCCGATGTGCATACTTCACATTTTATTTTAACTATGACTCCATGACTTTAGTTTCGTTCTTAGATTTATCATCTACGCCACCCAAGGAGGTTGGGTCGCTTTTTGATCTTGGTCCTCCCAAGGTTTCTTCCTAGATTAGGGAGTTTTTCCTTGCCACTGTCGCCCTAGGAGGTTGGGTCCCTTTTTGAGTCTTGGTCCTCCCAACGTTTTCTTCCTAGAACTGGGAGTTTTTCTTGCCACTGTCGCTAGGGCTTGCTCAATTTGAGATTGGACGTAGTTATTAGGAGATAATCTAAACTCCTAAAGTTGAAATTTTTGAGACAATGCTCCATTGTAAAAATCGCTATATATAGGATAAAATCGACTTGGACTTTGACTTGACTTGTTAATGTCCTCAGATACAGGGATGTGTTTTTTCTTTTCTTGTTCTGTTAGATTTAAGTGCAGCATTTGACACTATAGATCATGATGTTTTACTAAACAGACTAGAAAATACTGAAGGTATTAAGTGATTAGCACTGTCCTGGTTTAAATCCTACTTAACCAACGGATACCAGTTTGTTCATATAAATAATCTAAGGTCTAAGCTCTCAAAAGTGAAGTATGGCGTGCCTCAGGGGTCAGTGCTTGGCCTGCTTTTATTCTCTCTGTACATGCTGCCACTAGGCTCAGTTATTTGTAAACATGGCATTAGTTTCCACTGCTATGCAGATGATACACATATCAGCCAAACCTAATGACAGCCTTGAGGACTGTGTAATGGAAATAAAAGATTGGATGTTATTTAATTTTCTCTTACTTAACTCAGATAAAACTGAGGTTCTATTAGTGGGACCAAAGGCTGTGAGGGACAGGTTGGCTACATCTATCCAAAATCGAGATGGCTGTCCAGTATTGCTCAGTCCGTCTGTAAAAAACTTAGAGGTCACATTTGATTCAGATCTCTCCTTTGATGCGCACATTAGCAGCATCACTCGAATTGCTTTCTTTGAATTACGTAATATCGTTAAACTTAGAAATATACTCTTTTAATGATGCAGAGAAAATTGTTCATGCGTTTATAACCTCAAGGTTGGATTACTGTAATGCCTTACTTACTGGATGCTCTATAAATAAATAAATCTAAATAAATCTATAAATAAACTTCAGTTAGTTCAGAATGCAGCCGCCTGAGTGCTAACTCGAACTAGAAAATTTGATCATATCACTCCTGTTCTATCATCACTACACTGGTTACCAGTCAAATTCCGCATTGATTACAAAATACTTCTTATAACTTATAAAGCTCTACATGGCCTGGCCCCACATTATCTGAGTGACCTCTTAGAGTTTTACAATCCACTCGTCTACTTCGTTCGCAGGGTGCAGGACTTCTTTAGTTCCTAGAATTAAAAAAGTCCACAGCAGGGGGAAAAGGCTTTCTCATACATGGCCCCCCCGACTATGGAATAAACTTCCCACTTTCCGTTCGAGAGTCAGACACCCTCCAAGGTTTTAAGGTCTAGGCTAAAGACCATACTTATTTAAGTAGGCTTTTTAACTAGATTTAGACCAGGTTGCATGGTTGGGGTTGATGGGGCCGGAGTCGGAGTCATGTCTGTCTGGCCATGCCTGCCTTGTCCACTAGCCGGGATGGTGTCCCGTAGTGTGGGCGGTCTGGCTGAACTGGGCTTCGGTCCTCGTGATCTTGACTCATGCATCCTTGCCTTAGAATAAGGGCAGAGCTGGGGGTTCATAGTCAAAGAGTCTTATGGTGATCAGAGACGTTGGGTTGCTGTCTTCTGCCGCTCGTGGGGTTGCCCAATGTTCTCATGTGATCCCTCTTGGCTGTGTTTCCTACCAGTTCTCCTCTTCTAGCTATGCTGCATATAGCTAATGCTGACGGCGGGTCTCCATGCTACACTTGGCATTCAGTGATTGGACCATGGCATCAGTGATTGTTAATAAACACTGTGCTCTTAATCAATAAACTAATTACATTTTCTGTTTTCTCTCCGAGCTGTGTTCCGGCAGTCCGGCCCACACATGAGTTCATCTGCTGGGAGCTCCACTGTCATAATTACATTTTATTCGACCATGACTTTCCATGACTTTAGTTTCGCTCTTCGATTTATCATCATACCCGGGCCACCTTAATGTCCATGTGAATACTTCACATTTTTATTTTTCGAACTTTGACTCCATGAATGTAGTTTCGCTCCTTAGATTTATCATCATAACTGGGCCACTTAAATGTCGACGTGCATACTTCACATTCTATTTCGAACTTTGACTCCATGACTTTAGTTCGCTCTTTAGATTTATTCATCTAAGCCGCCCAAAGGAGGTTGGGTACCTTTTTGAGTCTTGGTCCTCCCAACGTTTCTTCCTAGAACTAAGGGAGGTTTTTCCTTGCCCACTTGTCGCCCCCTAGGCTTGCCTCAATTTGAGATTGGACGTAGTTATTAGGAGATAATCTAAACTTGTAAAGTTGCTTTGAGACAATGCTCCATTGTAAAAAGCGCTATATAAATAAATCTGACTTGACTTGACTTAAAAAGCGCTATATAAATAAATCTGACTTGACTTAATCGATTTCTTAATTTCTTAATCTATTTCTAATCTGAACCTTTTGCCTTATAAGAAGGTTATAAAGTTATCGAGATCTCACCTGAAAATAGAATCCACTGTACGAACAACCACATTGTGCTGCTGGTACACAGAGTCCTCCACTCCTCTTAAAGCCATCATTACAGAAACAGCCCTCTGTACATGATCCCTGACATATGACAGCAACACTGCTGGTACAGGTATGACCACAGTCTGTACCACAAAGCTCATAGTGGCTGTTCATGGGACACTGCATACCTGAAACATTGTTTACCAACATGTGAGGATTGTTTCATGCTTTTCCATAATGATTTTGAATGAAACACTGCACTTGGACTTTATCAAATACCATACACCTCTTATAACATAATGTTTGTTGTTTAGTTATTATAATTTTCAATCTATTATTATTAGTAGTATGAGTATTAGTAATTGTTTTAAGTTTTTATCAAGCCACTTACTGCAAGATGTGCTGTCTCTCCAGGGAAAGACCGTGAGGTTGGCAGATTGGCAGGCACTGACATAGGTTTGTATGGAACGACACCGTACATCCTGACTGTTCCCATTGAGGCAAACATCAAACACACAGTCATTAAAGTAGGCCTGATGATCCACTTTGGCATGACAGAAACTCAAAGGACCCTGGCTGTTCCTGATGATGTCACACATAGACTGTGCTGTAGTTTGGTCTGAGCAAGATGGACAGGAGTCTCCACATCCATCATTGCATGATGAATCATTCTGAACTTTCCAGTCAGCTCCAAACACTGTAGCTGAAGAAGCCTGAGCACCAGAGCGTGTAAGGAAGTCATCATTGCTGTTCCCATTGTAGTTACCACACAAACCACATGTAGCTCCACTGTAATTTCCTGGAACGGTGATTCTCACCACTGAAGAGCCATCATAGCTCACACTTAGACCAAAAGCACTGGTAACAAATGTGTATGGTCCACTAGAGTACACAGACACACTGCCAGATTCAAGCATGATGGGAAGGTTCCTGGTTTGTCCATCAATCTGGAAGAAAGAGAGGTCAATTATTTAGCTGTTTTCAAAATATGGTTTAAAATCTTCTGTAAGGATATTTTCCATGTAAAAATAGGCTTTAAAACTTTTTCAAATCTTTACAATTGTCCTCATTCTATGATGTTTAAACTAAGACATATGGCTTACCTCAGCTGTGCTGTACATATTTTGAGAAACTCGAATCAGATGTCCTGAAACATTGACAGAAACTCCAATGGTGATTGACACGGGAAGTCCATTCCACGCTTTATTTTGGCCAGTGACTTCAAAGTATGGTAGGCCTAGAGAGGCATTACATACTGTTGCCAGTACGTATCTGCATGTGCCCTGGAAGTCAAATCTTTGTCCATCAAAAGAGGTGTAGTGAGGGTCGCCTGAAGCAGAGCAGGTGGCAGGGGGTCGAGGGTAGCAGCCGTATTCTCCATCTACAACACGACATGTTTCAAGTGCATTGCAAGATGATGAGCTACAGTTTACAGAACCTGTGATCCCATCACAGAAGCAATGGGTCTGGCACTGTTCATCAGACCAGAATTGCTCCCCAGCATGCCTGTAACGGCCATTATGGAGGCACCCACAACCAATTGGTGAAACACATTGGTCTCCACTTAGCACTAGCCCATCATCACACTGGCATCCTTCCTGGCACTGCTGGGAGCACGGAAAAGGGAAATATAGACTGGGGCAGACTGATGGGCAGGAAGTACCGCACACTTCATAGTGGCTATTGGCCGGACACGGGAAATCTTGAAAGGAGGAAATGTTGGTTAGTGAATTCTGTTTGGAATAATGTCTATTTAATAAAATTTAACAGTAAAATGCCTATACCAAAAGTGAAGAAGAAGATTTTTTTCACAATACTTACGACAGTTGGTAATATTTCTCCATTCTTCAACTTGAATTTCTTTTTGCTGGCAGAGTACAGCATAGCTTCTCAAGACCTTACACAAAGCCTCTCTAGCACCCCCTGTCTGTTCCAGGTATTGTGTGCAGTCCACTATCCATTCACGAGGGTCCAGGGTTCTGTGACACTGAGCAAATGGTCCATCTGCTGAACCCATGATGCTGCAGAGCTGGTTGAACTGACTGCTGTTCTGATAGTATCCCTGCCCACCAAAATTATCTGACTCCACACAGTGGGCTGAAAGAGATCCATTTCGCCAGCTGTCTCCAAACTCTTGTGTATCATTCAGCAGGACTCCAGCTGGGCTGTAGAACTCATCATTACGATTTCCATTGAAGTTCCCACAAAGACCTCCAAGTATCCTGTTGTAGGTGCTGGGTGCAGTGATTCGGATGAGGTGTGGCCAGTCAACTCTCACAGTTACCCCAAAAGATGTTTCCATAGTTATTCCCTTCACACTGCTGTGATAGATCTGGATTCCACTAATGCCAACAGTAATTGGCAGAGCAACCACCTGTCCATCAACCTGTGGAAATAAATAGCAGGTTCATAAGAAAAGAGTAATTATTGAGTACAAGTTGGACAGATTTTGAGTCTCTGACTCTGTAAAAGGTGAGTCTACCTGTCTGTTTCCCCCTTCTTCCATCTCTATAGAGATCTGAGTTCCCTCTGCCTCAAGTTTCAGCCACCTAGAAAAGTCCTGATTGGGCCTGGGAACTTTCTGCACTGTCACTGCAAAGATAGGTAGTGAAGGTGACCCCTGTACCATAGAGAGGGTGAGTTCACAGGCTCCTGGGTAGCTGAAAATCAGTCCATCAAAGGTGTGATAGCTGAGCCTGTCAACTAAACAGGTAACATAGCTGGTAGGTCTGCAGCCTCTCACACCATCATGGATAGCACATGTTTCCTGTTGTCCACACTGGTGACGTTGGCAGGTCATCGTCCCATTGGTGCAGGTGCACTGCCTGCCACAGTCCTCATCCAGCACCACTGACTGACCACCAGCATAGTAGAGTCCTTCAAATGTGCAACCACAGTTACTTTGAAGAACACATTCACCAGCACTAAGGACATAGCCTGCATTACAGACACAGATCTCCTGGGGTGGTAAGGGACAGTTTACTGGTGCAGAAGGATTATTGCAGGTTCCGGGGCAGCTGGTTCCCTGGGACTCATAGTGGCTGTTGGCAGGGCATGGGATTTCTGGAACAAAATGGGGAAAATATGAATACTTAGATATTGGATTAGTCTATTTATTTATTTATTTAGTTTTTGTTTATTTATTAGCAAATACAAATAATAATGCCGTGGAAACACATGCATGACTCACCACAGAATCCAGGTCTCCTCCACTGGCCTATTTGTATGCCTTGCTGTTGGCACTGAGCAGCATAAACATTTAGAGCCTGGCACAGGACCGGCTGATATCCACTGCTTACACACAGATCATAGATGCAGTTCTCTACAAAGGTCCGCGGAGCTAGCCCTGCGTGACAAGTAGCGAAGGGACCACCAGCATGTGCCAGTATTCCACAGTACTCTGAGCTACTGTAAAGGTTGCTTTGTTCTGCTGTACAACGTGCACATCTTAGACCTGAGCATATGCGACCTTGGCAGGTAAGATCTGTGTCTCCAAGTGCCCTCCACGAGTTTGCAAAGTCTATGTCAGAGTACAGAACCTCTCCTGAAGGTGTGCGAAAGTCATCTCCTGGGTGATGGTTGAAGTTGCCACACAGGCCGCAGGTGGCATTTTGGTAATCGTAAGGAACACTGATGGTCACATAGCTGTAAGCGTCATAGGTAACAACCAAACCAAATGCTGTACTAATGGCCACAGAAAAGCCTGTCCTGTAGACTTGAATGGAGCCGTTTTGGAGACTGAATGGTGTTGCTGCAAAGGTTCCATTCACCTGGAGAGACAGTGGTGAATAAACAAAACAAAACCCCAACACAGAAACCTTCCCTAATTACGTGTAATGATACTGACCTTGGCCTCGTATGGATGACCTTTCACCAGTTCCAGTTCTGTATCATACACAACTACCCTGACCAGGCGTGTCCATGAGACGTATGTGCTACCACGATTCTCATTCTTTCCTTCAACACTGTAATAAGGCAGTCCAGCACCACAAGCCTGTAAATACAAATGTTTTCATTCAGAAAGTTTTGTCAGCAGATTCCCATCTTCAATATAATAAAAATTAGGAGTCACTCTAGAAGACCTGAGAGAGGACGTAGGTGCAGGTCCCTTGAAAGTGGAAGACTTGGCTATCGAAGGTGTAGTAGTGGGGATCACCAGAGATGGTGCAGGTTTTGCGTTGAATATTTTGGCAGCTGTATTGGAAAGCAGCAGGCCGGCAGGCTTGAGAGAAGGTGCAAGGCTGTGAACTGCACTGGAGGTTTCTGTTGATGCAGGTGCATCTTTGCTGGCAAGACGCATCTGTCCAGAATGAAGTGCCTTGGGGCACAGTGATGCCTAGAGGAACAGAATAGATAAAATTGGGCTATTGTTTATTACAGAAACATGACTTGTTATATAAGACAGTTGAAAAATGCTATTATCTGTCTTATATGCATTTCTGAGGATCCCTTGTTCATGGTTTCCTGGTGGTTGCCAGAAAATTATCAGAGTGACAATGGCTGTTTTATGGTTGACCTTTTTCAATGCATACTGTCCAGGGCAAATGTGGTTATAGGTGTCTCTAGAAGTACCAGCCTGGGCAGTAAACTGATAATCTAATAAAGGAGATCATCTTCAGCCTAACCTGGAGTGAATCAAGGCATCTCCTAACTCAAAGGGTGGCTGGGATCTGTAGATGGGACCTGGAGATTGGACTCGACCCACTACTGATGAGCCACTCCTTTTGGGTGAGCCAGACAGTGAGCCAGGAACTGCCCACAATACAGGCACTCATCTGCTCAGATATGGCAGAAATGCTCAGTAGGTGGTAGCTGAGTCTCCCATACTTAAATCAGTACTGCATTAAATTGACAGAGTCTAGGGACTGGTTGCCAGGCTTAATAATGTGGTGTTAGACTGATCTGTGCAGGGAAGGAGTGGGAGTTGGGGATCAGGCAGCTTTCTGCAGGCATCACTTACAGAGGTGATTCTCCAGGTTTATAGCCAGAGCCACTAGAGAGAGGAGATCTGCAGGTTCATCCCATGCAGCAAGTTTATCCGTCAACTGGTTAGACAGCCCCTTCAGAATTACTCCCCATTGGGTTGCCTCACTCCACAAAGCATCTGCAACTAAGGTCCAGAATCCCACCAAACAGTTCACCACCAAGCACTACCTTGCCAGAGGCTTAGCAACCAGATGGCAGTGCCCCAACTTGATTAGAATGGGCAAACAACCTAGCTCACCCAGGAAGGGTCCTTCCCTCAACAGCACAATGATGTGGTGACCTTGGCAGCATCAGTAGAAAAGGTGGACTGACGTTTCCAGACATTAAGGTCACATTGGAACAGGACTCCTCTGCACTTGTCCAAATCACCCCAAATGAGTCAGTGGTATATGACTCTCTGAATAAGTGCTTCGGGGTTAGACTGGAACCTGGTTGAGATGTCATAGTGAAAACCAACAGGAGAGATTAGCGACATAAGGGCAGATATTTGCTGGGTGAGTGCCAAAAACTGCTGGGTCAGGTTCTGATATCATGATTGAGCTGACTGGCAAAAATTTGGGAGCACTGACCAGTTGTGGAAATGAGTTAAAGATGAATGGAACAGCATTGATACAGTGTACCACAAAAGACTTTCAGACAGATTGTTCAAAACAACTGTGTTTTCTCCGGAAAAACAAGGGAGAAGCCAACCCACACTAAAATGTACACAAACCATGAATAATACCCACAATTATGAATGAATCTATTTATATAATGAGTTATTTTTGCCCATATGAATATATATTGGCTATATTGTAAGTAACTCCTTAAACATTAACAAAGTTTGAAATGTTGAACCTTGTTCTCATATCATCCCATCGTTCCACTTATCAATTTCATGGTTGCTGTGGCAAAAGGGCAATCAAAGAATCCCAGACATCCCTGACCCCCACAACATCAAGAAGCTCTTCCTAGGAGAGCTCTAATCGCTCCCAGGCCAGCCAGGAGATATAATTCATACAGCCTGTCCTTGGCCTACCCCAGGGCCTCTTCAAAGTTGGTTGTGTCTGGTTTATTTCCAGTGGGAGGCATCCAGGAAGCATTCTTATCATATGCCCGAACCACCTCAGCTGGTGTCTCAAAACAGAAAGGGGCAGTGGTTATACTCCAAGCTCCTTCTGGATCACCAAGCTCCTCAGCCAGTGATATCAGGGAATATCCGGGAATATCAGGAACAGGAGTGGAGACAAAACCAGTCTAACTTACTGCCAAAGATGCAAAAATAACTTAAACTCTAATAGTACAAGGACAGAAACGCTCACCTCAGCGACACCAGCACCCAATACTCCCAGAGCACCCAAAATATTCTCAGACATATAGGAAAATATTCTGCAGGACAGGAATTACACTCTTTTCTCAGAATCAATGAATTACTAAAATGTTAAAAACAAAACATGGCAATCTAGATGTAATGTAGTAATACGCTGTAGTCACTAAAGCTAGCCTAAAATTCCTCTTTATTTCAGATTGTTTCTGTTGTGTTACCATGACAGTGAAGTCTAGATCTTTAGTAAAGCATCGAATTGTTATTACCGTTAAATGGACACCCTCTTGATCCATGATCTACACGAAAAGCCCATCTGCCTGGAACATTCACATTACTGGTGGTACTAAAGACTGTGAAGTTGCTCTGGAATGACCCAGGAATTGAGAAGTAGTCAGCATTTGATGTGTCATAACCAGCCTAGAAAAGACAATTACAAGCAAATTTGTTATTAGCAGTTCAATTTCCACTTTTGATAATGTTTGATAATGTTCTCTCATCACTTTATTTCATCAGACTTTATTTACCTGTACACTCCTTGACTGGTAAGCAATGACCCCGTAGTTCATCAGTACAAAAGAAAGACGGCCATTTGAAATTAAAACTGCTTGGAAAGACGTTTCCTGAAATAAAATATCGCGGTAGTTTAGAAAAGATTTTGCCTTATAAAATGTAATTAAAACATTAACTCAATCTCAACCACTGGTAGTAATTTTAGAAGTTATGAAGCTCAAAAACTTAAAATTATTATAAAAGTGTTTTCTGAAGTGTTTTTCAATAGTGATAATTGTATTTAAATGTTACGGTCTCTTACCGTGCCAGAGTAGGAAAAGTAAGCGACTCTATCCCAAGTAGCAACAAAGGCCCAGGTGGCGCTGAAGCTCAGTTCAGGGAAGTATCGGTTTATGTCTTGTGTAGCCCGAGTGAGAACATTGCCTGAAGTGTATTGCTGATATGAGATCACACCATTTCCACGATTATCGAGGTCTGTCCAGAATGGAGCGATCAGGTCTCTCCCTTGACTTGCAGAGAATGGGTATGGTACATAACTGTACCACGGCTCGTTAAACGTAAAGTGACCATTGTTGTTTACCTACAGATACAAGAATTTGGAGAGGACAAGATCAAGCTAATCAGGGGTGCATTTCCCAATAATGATTACTCTTAGCAATTTACCGACAACTGTAAGAACGGCAGTTTTCAACTGTTTCCCAAAAGTCTTCTTAACCTCCAAAATGGTGAACAAGTTTTAAGTAGCTCTTTGTTGATTCCACCCATGCATCTGTGCTGGAAAAGCACCAGCAGTCAAAAACTGACCACTGAGGCTGCAACGCTTTACCCACTGCACCATGATCCATAGAATCAGTTCATTTAATACTAGGACCATACCAACTAAATACTTCTGACCAGTAGATTTTGTGAATTTGTGAATTTGTGTTTATGGGTGCTTCTCCAATTAGTAGAACTAGCATCACCAAAATTCTTTATGACTTCCATTTTTTAAATGTTTTAAATATCAGTATGTCAGAGCATCTGCGGAATCTGGAGGCACCACCAGAGAGCAGCAGAGCCATTCAGTACAGTCTAAAAGGACAGTGTGGTGAACTACAGTGCCCAGGATCAATGCACAGTCATGATGGGTTTTAAATAATACTGACCAAAATTCAGTGTCAGCGTGGCTTCTTTGCAATAGTTTCTGCTGGTACATGATAATAGAATTTACAGAGCAGACAGTGAGAAAGGGACAAAAAAGTAATACGTTTTGGAAAGACAAAGAAGAAAAGCTAAGAACCTTCTGAAAAGCTGAAAGGTATATTAAATTTAAAGTTAGAGCAATAGTTAAGTTCATATAAGCAAGCTTTCTTCAGTTTTGGAGATTGGAGAGAAAGCATCTCTGCCTCTGTTTTGAGAAGTTAGCATTTCATTTAGTTAGGGAAGCCATTTTGTGTTTGCAGTTGAGTACTTTGTTTAATTGGGGGGGGGGGGTTGTCCTTAAAAACATTGTAAATTATACAGACTGGTTTGATCTTTAGCAGTCTCAGAAGGAGAAACTAAAATCAAGCTGCCCTTGTCAGAGAAAGAAGAAGCCAGCACCTAGAGCCTGATTCCATTAAACAGGTATTTCTGGCCCAGGGTGCCACTACTGGTCACCATGAACAGCTCCTGCAAATCAGAATGCAGGGGCTAAGCCAGCTAATTCAGGCGCAGTCCTCAAGCACTCACCTAGCACTGACAGACAACCCCAGCCCAGAACATGGACTCCCCCAAAGCCATTTCCCATATAAGCTGATCCATCACTGGCACACTCTGAGGTGCCCCCTGATATTTAAGCAGCATTCATCTGATTTTCCTTCAGACCAGGCCAAGGTCATCTCACTCCATATTGATAGGCCCCTTGCCTGGGCTACCTTCCTTTGAGGGCAGGAGACAGAAAACTGCACCAACTTACCAAAGCCCTGCATTGGACTCTTAGTCACCCCTCTGGGGGCAGAAACATGGGCCCTCACCTACTGCCTGTACCTGTTCCTGTTCAATAGCAGACTAAACCACAAAATTTATGGCTTTAGTGGCAGACACTGGATAGAACTCAGTTGCCCTTATTGCAGATTTCCTGCAAATTGTATCTGATCAAAGTTTGGATGATCTAACTACACAAGACCAACCGGCCACCCTAGAGGACATCTATTACATCTATTTAAAGCTGGATAACCATTTTCAGCAGAGGGCCCAGGGTTTGCGAAATATTTTTGCCATTCCATCATGGGTTTAAGTGCTATTGCTGCACCCTTGATAGCTCTGACAAGAGCCCTGGCCCTACTTGATGCACTCCTGAAGCTCATAAAGCAAAGTCAAATGAGATCAAACGGACAATGACTTCAGATACTGGACCATGAGATTCCTGTTATCATTAAGGTCGATGCTTCTGATGTTGGTGTGGTAGCAATACTCTCCCAATGCTCAGGAGTGGCACAAAAACTATATCCTTGTACCATATTTTCAGACAAGCTCACCCCAGTGGGGTGCAATTACAACATTGGGGTACATAAGATCACCATTACAATTAAGGTTGATGCTTCTGATGTTGGTGTGGGAGCAGTACTTTCCCAATACTCATGAGTGGCCCACAAACTACATCCTTGTACATTCTTTTCGGGTAAGTTCATCCCAGCAGGGTGCAACTATAACACTGGGGTACAAAGAGCTGCATGGTGTCAAGCTGGCAATAGAGGAAATGAGATATTGGCTGGAGGGAGCCAAACATCCATTTCTGGTCTGGAGTGATCACAAGTTCCTGGCCTACATCCAGCAGGTCAAATGGTAACTATATGTTGCCAAAACTGCCACTACAACACGTGCTCTAATGGGGCCATGCATTGACTTTTATTGGTATCCAAGGGTAACTCAAACATTAGAGTTCATTTGCCAATGCTTTTGGTGGCCCTGCATGGACAAGGAGGTTTGGAATTTTGTCACTGCCTGCTAGTTTGCCCAGAGCAAGTCTCCCAGGTCTAGGCCAATGGGCTTGATTCAACCTCCTTCTGAAAGGCCTTCTGTTCGACTCATGGGGCATCTGCCAGTCTTTCTTCTGAATTCCATCCAGAGTCAAATAGCTAGACAGAGAGGGTCAACCTCCAACTATGGCCCTGTGCTGACATCGAGCATGGCAAAAGACCCATACTTCACTCACGGTGACCATTGAGACAGAAAATATATATATATATATATATATATATATATATATATATATATATATATATATATATATACGTGTATATATATATATATATATATATATATATATATATATCTATATATATATGTAACTTTTGTGTTTCTTGTAGCACCTAAGGGTCAGAAGGTTCTAACATGGCTGGTCCAGGTGTTGTTAATTTTACTTACATAGATGGTGCTGTAACTGGTTCCAAAGTATACAAATGTTTGTGCCAGAGTGATAGCAGATGAACTTCCATCATCTATCCGTCCATTCTGAGTGTCTCCAACTCCAAATGGGTAAAAATGGTCTGAAACAACCACATAAATGCTGTAATAACTGTATTCATAGTTTAGTCGACCACTAAATTAGATATACCATTGTTTTAGTAATGGGTTGCGTCAGGAAGGGCATCCATTGTAAAACATTTGCCAAATAAAGTATGCGAGTTCATAATAATTTCACCATACTGGATCGGTCGCGGCCCAGGTTAACAACGACCGCCTCTGGTACTGGTAGCAAACAGGGTACCAGTGGAGATTGGACTACTGTTTGCCAAAGACGAAGAGGAGGGAAGTGTGTGAGGAGACAGAGAGAAATCAGGAGGACAAGGAATATAGCCCTGAGGGTAGCAATCCTAAATGTAGGGACGATGACAGGGAAAGGTAGAGAGCTGGCTGACCAAAGAGGAGTTATTTGGTTGTGGTAAATGAAGATATGCAGGGAGTTGGGGTGAGAGTAGAGGACGTGGAGGACAGGGTGAGGTGGAAACGTTTAACTTGCTGTGGTGACCCCTGATAAAGGGAGAAGCCAAAAGAAAAAGAATAATAAGAAGAAGAAGAAAGATATAGCAATGTCTAGCAGCTTTTTCAGGATGCCAAGTTGACCCTTATACAGTCCAAAGAAGAGTGATCAAGAATGGTCATTTTGAATTTGAATTTGACATTTTTGGGTCCAATCGCCGACAATAGGTTTTACATAGTCATTATATGATTGCTAAAACAACAAACCTAATGAGACGCCTAAAAGTTTTCAGGTCTCTAACCAGTTATTTTCAAAAACTCGAGTATCACCAAACCTGGCCCCATATATATATAATACACACACACACACACACACCCACACACACACACAATGTCTGTGTGTGTGTGTGGTGTGTGTGTGTGTGTGTGATTAAATAATATTGATGTATAGATTGAAAAATAACCTTGAAACAATAATTACATTTCATGAAAGCTTTACTTGCGGATGTTTGTGTGAAGTTGTTGTGGGATGTGGTGTGTTGTGTTTGGAGGTGTTGTTGTGTTGGCTTGTTGTTGGGTTGGCTGTTGTGTGTTGGTGTGTTGTTGTGTTTAGTGTTGGTTGCATTTGGTTGTTGTTGTTGGGTTGGCTGTTGGTGGTGGGGTTGATGTTGTTTTGTGTGTTGGTGGTTGTTTGTTGTTGTGTTTGCTGTTGTTGTGTGTAGTGTGTTGTTGTTGCATTGGTTGTTGTTGCTGTGTTGCTGTGTGTTGTGGTGTTGCGATTTTGTGTTTGGTGTTGTTAATGGTGTGTTGGGTTGTGTTGTTGCTGCATTTGGTGTTGTTGTTGTTGTTGTTAGTGTGGTTGTGTTTGGTGTTGTTGTTGTGTGTTTTGCTGGTGTTTGGTTGTTTTGTTGTGTTGTTGTGTTTGCTGTTGATTGTTGCATTTGGTCTGGGTTGTGTTGTTGTTGTTGTTGCATTTTTAGTGTTGTTGTGGTTTGTGTTGTTGTTGTGTTGGTGTTGTGTTTGCTGTGTTGTGTTTGGTGTTGTTGTTGTGTTTGGTGTTGGTGGTTGAATTGTTGGTGTTGTTGGGTTTTTGTTGTTGGTGTTGTGTATTTGGCGTGTGTTTGTGTTGTGTTGTTGTGTTTGGGTTGTTGTGTTTGATGTTGTTGCACTTTGGTCGGGTTGTTGTGTTGTTGTTGTGTTTGGTGTTGTTGTGTTGGTGTTGTTGTTGTTGTGTTTGCGTTGTTGTTGAAGTTGGTCTGGTGGTTTGTTGTTGTTGTGTTTGCCATTTGGTGTTGTATGTGTTGGTGTTGTTGTTGTGGTTTGCTGTTGTGTTGGTTTTGTGTTGTTGTGTTTGCTGTTGTTGTTGTTGCATTTGGTTCTGGTTGTTGTGTTGTGTTTGCTGTGTTGTTGTGTTGTGTTTGGTGTGTTGTTGTGCATTTGGTTGGTTGTTGTGTGTTGATGTTTTGTGTTTGCTGTTGTGTGTAGTGTTTGGTGTTGTTGGTTGTTGCATTTGGTGTTGTTGTGTTGGTGTTGTTGTTGTTGTTGTGTTTGCTGTTGTTGTAGCATTGGTATGGTTGTTGTTGTGTTTGTTGTTGTTGTTGTTGTGGTTGTTGTGTTTGGGGGTGGTTGGTGTGGTGGTGTTGTGTGTGGGTTTGTGTTGTTGAAGTGGGTGTTGTTGTGTGTGGTTGTTTGTTGGTGTGTTTGATGTTGCTGGTGTGTTTGGTGCGTTGTTGTTGTTGTGTGGGAGGTTGTTATGGGGTTTGATGTTGTTGTTGCTTTGGTCTGGTTGTTGTGGTTTGCTGTTGTTGGTTTGGGGTGTTGTGTTTAATGTTGTTGTGTGTGGTGTTTGTAGTTGTTGAATTTGTCTGGGTGGTTGGGGTGTTGTGTGTGTTGTTGATTTGGTGTTGTCGTGTGTTTGGTTGTTGTTGTTGTGGTTTGCTGTTGGTTGGTGTAGTTTGTTGTGTGTTTGCTGTTGTTGTTGTTTGAATTTGGTCTGGTTGGTGTTGTTGGTGTTTGCTGTTGTTGTTGTTGTTGGTTTGGTTGTTGTGTTTGTTGGCCATTGGGTATGGTTGTTGTTGTGTTGCTTTTGTGTTTGCTGTGTGTTGTGTGTTTGGTGTGTGTGTTGTTGGCATTGGTGTTGTTGTGTTTGGTGTTGTTGTGTTGTTGTGTTTGCTGTTGTTGTAGCATTTGGTCTGGTTGGTGTTGTGTTTGCTGTGCTGTGTTGTTGTTGTTGTGTTGTGTTGTTGTGTTGGTGTTGTGTTGGCTGTTGGTGTTGTTGCATTTGGTGTGGTTGTGTTCGTTGTTGTGTTGTGTTTCCTGTGGTTTGGTTGTTTTGGTTGTTGTGTTTGCTGTTGTTGTGTTTGCTGTTGTTGTTGCATTTGGTCTGGTTGTTGTTGTGTTTGCTGTTGTTGTGTTTGGTGTTGTTGTGTTTACTGTTGTTGTGTTTGGTGTTGTAGTTGTTGAATTTGGTCTGGTTGTTGTTGTGTTTGTTGTTGTTGTTGTGTTTGGTGTTGTTGTGTTTGGTGTTGTTGTTGCATTTGGTCTGGTTGTTATTGTGTTTGCTGTTGTTGTTGTTGTGTTTGCTGTTGTTGTGTTTGGTGTTGTAGTTGTTGCATTTGGTCTGGTTGTTGTTGTGTTTGGTGTTGTTGTGCTTGATGTTGTTGTTGTTGCATTTGGTGTTTGTGCTGTTGTCTCTCCTGTAAAATAAGTAATAAAATGTAATTAATATATAATTAATAATTAATAATGAATAATTGCTATAATACAAATAAAGTGAAACTCTTACCACTGAAGAGCAGCAACAGTGGCAGACAGAGTGGAATCAGAAACCCCATCATGGATGACTGTGTGTCCTGGCCTGAAATGTTGAATAAAATAAAATAAAATAAATACTCTTTATCTCCACTATATTTGAACTAAACTGGGTGGGGGCACTGCATCAAGAACCGTCATTCATCAATAGCTGATAGAACCACATGGACAAGGGATTCCTTTATCAAACCTTTATCAAGCTCTACATACAGAGTTACATACAGAACGCTTAGATTGATCATTTACGCGCCCAAGGAGGTTTGGGTCCCTTTTTGAGTCTTGGTCCTCCCAAGGTTTCTTCCTAGAACTAGGGAGTTTTTCCTTGCCACTGTCGCCCTAGGCTTGCTCAATTTGGGATTGGACGTAGTTATTAGGAGATAATCTAAACTTGTAAAGTTGCTTTGAGACAATGCTCCATTGTAAAAAGCGCTATATAAATAAATCTGACTTGACTTGACTTGACTTGACATTCACAGATGCCACTTAAAACGTTACTGTGCTAAAAAGAAGCCTTATGTTCTAACCATGTCCAGAAGGGGTGTCGGCTTCTCTGGGCTTGGAGGATCTGGGATGGACCATGGGGATTGTGGATTGTGCTCAGACCCATCAGTATCATCAGGATCTTTTGTTGGAACCAAAGATGAAAGAAAAGGACCAGGGCCAGGGCCCTTGGTAAAGGTCATTTACACTTCTGTGATGCAGCATTAATGCAGAAAAGTACCCTGAGATTTTAGAGCAACTTAAGCTGCCTTCAAGACGACATCTTTATCAGGGACGTCCATGCATTTTTCAACAAGACAAATCAGAAAAAGTTCAAACTAAAATATATAAATCCCTTCCAATCTTTCTTTGAGGAACATTGTTTTTAACCATTTAAGTCATTTTCTTACACATTTGGTGATAAACTGGAGATCCTCTGATTATCATCACTCCTCAAAGACTCAGTCATTCTTATAATCATGATTATAATTGTTTGAATAACCTGTTTGAAATCACATCATTATTTAGTTTTTTAACTCATTACTAGCCCTAAATTGCCCTGTCCCAACTTTTTTTGGAATGTGTTACAGGTATGAAATGCAGGAATGGACGTTTGTTAATAACTAAAAATGAAGTTGACCAGAAAAAAACATGAAATATCTCGGGTTCATACTGTCTGCAATCAAATAAATGACAAAGGATTTATAGGAAATATTTGCATATTTCATAATGTCCAAACTGATTTGGGGTTGGACAGGAGTTTTAACTGTAGGAGAGAAATCAAGATTTAAGCAATACAGTGCTCTTAAAAATATAATTTACCATAAAAACATAAACATGCTGTTAGCACAATATTAAAATATAAGATTTTTGCAATTCTCTTAAATCATATTTAGTTAATATGTGTTTAGTTTCACAGTTATCTTGCCTATAGTTACTTAGCTCAGTCTGTTATATGTTTGTGTTCTAGCATTACATTCAGGCATCATTAACAAGAACTTAAATCAACAAAATGTACATTTTACACATTTATAAACAGTTTATTCATTTAAAAAAAAAAATGATGGTTTTACCTGAGAAGCCACTGCAGGGATCTCTCAGGGTTCTCGCCGGGTCCCCTCAGTATCTGTGATGATGATGATGATGATGATGATGGTGGTGGTGGTGGTGGTGCTGCACCTGCAACCTCTATCGAAGGTCCCTGGTGCTCAGCATCGTATTGTCTATATACCCTTTACATGAATGTGGGCGGAGCTTGAACGATCACAGACATACAAGGAATGCTTCATGTTGTTCAAGTTCTTGTTGAAATATTTAATAGAGGCACACGTTCATCAATGTTGCAGCTCAGATGGTTGTACTTTTGCCAAAACATTTCTTTAGAAAAATGTTTCTGGTAAACGTTGATGCTCATGGTAAGAAATGATACAGTGCTGTAATACCAGCTAAACAAGTTCATTAGGTTTTCCCTAGCATTGTCTGACAAAAGAAACACAATGTATTGTGATGTGATGCTGCTGACACACATCAGTTATAAACTATTAGTATATCATTTAAACTAACACTATCATGTAGTTATCCAAACCATAACTTTAAAATAAGGTAAAGCATTCTTATGCATCCACCAGATTGTAAACTACAGCAATGTTACACTCACTCAGATCAGACATATAATATAATACAAATTGTATAAAACCTAAATAATCCTGTATGTATTTAAGCATAACTATTACCAACAGGGATAGGTGATAATAACCAAGACACTCTGTAGACTGAAACTGAATTTAAAACTGTTTCCATATAAGCTTTAGAACTTCCATCCAGTGAGCTTATGTACATAAACAAAAGAGCTAATAACTACATAAGCACACATAAAATGAAATGAACCCACATATACATGCAGCCACTGAACTGCATTGCACGATTGGAACCAGGATATGCCCATCCCCGTTGCCCTGAATGCTAAACTGGCCCGCCCTCAGAGTCAAACTTTTCCACCAGCTATGGTTGGATGGCCAGCCTAACACAGTGCAGACACAGCCATAACACTGCAGCACAAACTACCCATTACGATGCTTAACCGGGAGGTCCCGCCAACACTGCCGATGAAGTACACGGACAGGATCCAAAACATGGGTGCAACCACTGGGTGCAACATACACTGACGCTGGAGAGGTATCTGCTTACCACGAACAATGAAAAGTTCACTGCCGATATTGACTAAAGCGCGCATTAATTCCAATCAATACAAATCGAAAATACAACACTTACATATTTCCACTGACCAGAAAGTGTGGTTGATGACAGTTTTTCTTAGCGATGTCTGAACACCAACTTTAGGACCTTACAGGCTCCATGTTTACTGATTTACTAAAGGCCAATGAAAGGCCACAAAGCAAGGAACGGAGCTATAAGGTGTGCATTATGCGTTCAATAATAAACCAATCAGTTCGTGTATCTGTTGTGGCTCCGGTGGGTCAGTGGTAAGAGTCAGCTGCTGGAAATGGCAGTGTCCTGAGAGCCAAGTGGTTTTAAGACGGACTGACACCCTGACCTTGAAATATCTCTGCCTGTGGACAATGAATTTCAGATTAATTTATATGGGGGTACAATGGGGTGCTTTGCTTTGCTTTATTTTGCTTTTAACTGTTCAGATTATGGAGCGTTCATATCAGTAAAAGCTTTGCATGAAACGTGACTGGACTGCGGGAATGTCTGGGCTCCTGCTGCACAAACCAGTTCAGCTGGTTCCATGGATTGAAAAGGCCTTTTTCGATATTTACACAAAAAAAAGTAAGTTTTGAAAGATAACACACATATATTAAGACCGTCCTTCACACTGAGTCCAAAGCCTATGGACCACGGCGCTGGTAAAATGTTTAATCAGAGCCTGTTCTAATTTCTGAGTTGTTCAGATGCGTTAAAATCAATCTGGCAAATCAGAGCTTACAGGACGAGCAACAGGCTGCCTCTAAAAACATTGATATTAAAGAAAAGATCTGGTGGAATATAGCTGAAAGGCTGGAGAATGATGGTGATAAAGCTCACAGTGACTGGATGGAACCATTTTATCATTTATCTAAGACAAAACACAAACTATAAAATGCGTCCTGCACTCACGCTCACGTTTTTGTATTTTTTAAGCTGACAATGTGAAAAAGACACGAGGAGACACATTAAGAGAAGGGAAGTTAAATAAAGCAAAAGTAGGGAGTTTTCAGAGAGTTTAGACAAAAAAACATGTCAGACTTGGTGTGAAGGTAACACTATATTAAAATTTTTTCTTGCATAAAAATCGGACTTGATGTGAAAAGGCCTATACACACATGGACAAAATTGTTGATACCCCTCAGTTAATGAAAGAAAAACCCACAATGGTAACAGAAATAACTTTAATCTGAGAAAAGTAATAATAAATACAAAGTCTATGAAAATGAACAAATGAAAGTCAGACATTGCTTTTCAACCATGCTTCAACAGAATTATTTTAAAAAATAAACTCATGAAACAGGCCTGGACAGAAATGATGGTACCCCTGAAAAATGTGACCTGAGGCACATGTTAAATCAAGGTGTGTTCACTAATTAGTGGTAGCCTAGCGGTTAAGGTACTGGACTCTGGACCAGAAGGACCAGGGTTCAAATCACACCTCTGCCACTGTTGGGTCCTTGAGCAAGACCCTTAACCCACAATTGCTTGGACTGTAAGACTGTACCAATTGTAAGTCGCTCTGGATAAGGGCGTCTGCTAAATGCTGTAAATGTAAATGTAAATGTAAATTAGCATCACAGGTGTCTACAATCTTGTAATCAGTCAGTGGGCCCATATATAGGGCTTCAGGTAGTCCACTGTGCTGTTGGGTGACAAAGGTGTGTACCACACTCAACATGGACCCAGAGGAAGCAAAGGAAAGAGCTGTCTCAGGACATTAGAAAGAAAAATTAGACAAGCGTGCTAAAAACTTCCCTGGTTACGTGGACGCAGGAGGAAATTGATGACAAAATCAAAGGAGACGGATAATACGATGAATGGTAACAAAAGAGCCAGAAAAAACTTCTAAAGAGCTTTTTAAAGGTGAAGTTCAAGCTCAAGGAAACATCAGTGTCAGATCGCACCATCCGTCCGTGTTTGCGCCAAAGTGGACTGACGACAAGGCCAGGAGGACACCGTTTGTTGAAAACAGAACATAAAAAGCCAGACTGGAATTTTCCCAAACTACATGTTGACAAGCCACAAACCTACTGGGAATGTTGTCCTATGGAACAGATGGAACTTTTGGCAAGGCACATCAGCTCTAGGTTCACAGACGGAAAAAACAATGAAGCATATCAAAAAAAGACACTGTCCCTACTCTTGGAACTGAAGGAGGAGGCTCTGTTATGTTCTGGGGCTGCTTTTGCTGCATCCTTGCACAGGGTGTCCGTGAATCTGTGCAGGGTACAATGAAAAATCTCAAGACTACAAAGGAATTCTAGAGAGAAATTTGCCTGCCCAGTGTCAGAAGGGCTTTGGTCTCAGTCGCAGGTTATGGGTCTTGCAACACGATATTGACCCAAAACACCACACATCTAAAAACAGTCAAGAATGGCTAAGAAGGAAAACACTGGACTATTCTGAAGTGCCCTGGCCTTCTAGGAGCCCTGACCTAAATCCTATTGAGCATCTTTGGAAGGAGCTGAAACAATGCCGTCTGGAAAAGGCTCCCTTCAAACCTGAGACAGCTGGAGCAGTTTGCTCATGAGGAGTGGGGCAAAATCCACCTGCTGAGGTGTGGCAGAAAGTCTCACTGACAGATACAGGAATCATTTGATGCAGTGATTGCCTCAAAAGGTTTGCGGAAGAAAATATTAAGTTAAGGGTACCATCCTTTCTGGTCCAGGGCCTGTTTCATGAGTTTATTTTTTTTAATATTCTGTTGAAGCCATGGTTGAAAGCAATGTCTGACTTTCATTTGTTCGTTTTCATAGACTTTGTATTTTATTATTACTTTTGTCAGATTAAAGTTTATTTCTGTTACCATTGTGGGGGTTTCTTTCCACATTAATTGAATGGTTTACCAACAATTTTGTCCACGTGGTGTAGACTCGAACAATGGCCAGAACTTGCGGAACGGAACTGCTATGCTGGCAACATAAAAGCTGCTGGTGGTTACATTCTAAATTGATTGAGTGAAAAAACATATGGCGTAATGTGACAAACTGGATCTTTGTCTCATGGATGTTAGGGTTAGGTGCTCACTGGAAACAGAGAAAAGAACCATTGATCTTCTGAAACTGATCAGAATTACAGCAGCACAGCTGGAATTTAGAGTCTTAATGACCTTTTATAAACTCCAACAAATTTTAAACATGTGGAAATTATTAGAGTAAATTGTATAATATTATGTATAGAGGACTTACATGTGCTGGGAAAACCAAACAGGAAAATAAGGAAATACTCTCAATAAACTTTGCATGTAAATTCAGTCAAAGCACAAGCATTTGGTATAAAACTAGTAATCCTTATTAAAGATAACATATATATACCGAGCTTCAGCATATTTAGCTCTGTGCTGCAACCAAAACCCAGTTACTTTACAGCTACATGCACTTTTTCTTCTCTGCATAACTAAACCTTGTAGTTGTTTAGGGAGGGAGTGCTTCTAAAGGACCACTTTCTCACTCTATTGTTCACAGTGAACTGCTGAACCAGATAATTATTTATTTTGTTATTTGATTAATGTATGTAATGAACACTGACATTTCCTTGGTAGATTGGTAGTTGTAACCAGCTCTTCTATCTGCTGAATCTGTTAGACAGGTTCACTCAACACTACTGGATATTAATTGAAAGATATTTCATGTTTTTTTATCTGATCAACTTTTTGTTAATAAACATCCATTCCTGCATTTCAGGCCTGCAGCACATTCCAAAAACAGTTGGGACAGTAAAGACGTTTTGTTACAGAAGATACCACGTGATTTAGTGTCCATGTGTTATTTTGTTCCATTCTTCCTGCAAACACGTCCACAATCGTACCTTTGTAATGTGTGCAGCATATGGTTTGGTTTCTGATTTGTCTTGTTGATAAATGCATGGACGTCCCTGATAAAGATGTCGTCTTGAGGGCAGCTTATGTTGCTCTGAAATCTCAGTGTACTTTGCTTTACTTTACTTGTACATGCATTAATGCTGCATCACAGAAGTGGAAATGACAAATGACCTTTACCAAGGGCCCTGACCCGACCCATACCATGACAGAGCCTGGCTTTTGGACTTGTTCCTCATAACATTCTGGATGATCCTTTTTTTTGTCTTTGGTCCAAAAATGCCCAGAGAAGTCAACACCGCATCTGGACATGGTTATAACATAAGGCTTCTTTTTAGCACAGTAACGTTTTAAGTGGTATTTGTGAATGTAACTCTGTATTGTAGAGCTTGATAAAGGTTTGATAAAGTAATCCCTTGCCCATGTGGTTCTATCAGCTATTGATGAATGTCGGTTCTCGATGCAGTGCCGTCTGAGAGAGCGGAGATCACCCCTCTTCAGTTTAGGCTTTTTAGGAAATTCCTCCAGATTCACTGAATCATTTAATGATATTATGCTTTGTAGAGGGAGGAATATATAAATCCCTTCCAATCCTTTCCTTTACTCCTCAAAGACTCAGCCTTTCCTGGATGCTGCTTTTGGACCAAATCATAATTATAATCGCCTGTTTGAAATCACATCGCTATTTAGTTTTTTTTTTTTTTTTTCAATCTCATTACTAGCTCTAAATCACTCCATCACCAATAATCAGTCACTTCTTCTATAAATCATCAGATGATGCTGCATTCTTATCAGTATCAGCTTTTCATGAAACGTGACTGAACTGCTGGAATGTCATTGCCTTATTTCCTGTTGCACAAACTGGTTCTGCTGGTTTCATGGAACCACACAATGCGATTGTTACTGATAAACTGGAACATGGCCAGAACATACGTGAGAAGAAGGTATGCTTGCAGCGTAGAGCCGCCCTGCAGCACCTGCTTAGTCAGTTTGAGTGGAGATATGAGAAACCAAGTCATTTTTTATCTCAGTCTGACAGATCGTAGATCCTGGCTCTTACTGTGACGTGCATGGGCGTAACCTTAGGCTTTCTTCAGCATTCATGCAAAACGAAAAAGAAAGAAATAGAGTAAACAATTAAAGAGATAATGATTGCAGGCCAATAACTATTTGTTTAATCTGTTTTATAAACCAGGAAGTGTTTTTTTGCCCTGGCTCTCATTCATTCTAATACTGAATAATAACTTCTTTAACTGCTTGAGCCTCAGCATTTTGTTCTTTGTTCATTTGTTTGTGTAAAATTAATTTGAAATCTAAACTATGTCCTTCTCTAATCAGACACTAATGATAACAACATCAATAAAATAATTAGATAAGGTGGAGCCACCATTAGTGTTGTTACCTTGCAGTTCCAAAGAGCCCTGGTTTGACCCCGACCTTGAGCTTTGCCTGAGTGGAGTTTGCATGTTCTCCCCATGTCTACGTGGGTTTACTCCCATATATTCCAAAGACATGTGTTAGGTTAACTAGGGGTGGCACGGTGGCTCGGTGGGTAGCATCGCCGCCTCACAGCAAGAAGGTCCTGGGTTCAATCCCAGGGTGGAGCAGCCTGGGTCCTTTCTGTGTGGAGGCTGCATGTCCTCCCCATGTCCGTGTGGGTTTACTCCGGTGTGTCCGGTTTAACCAAAGACATGCAAGTTAGGTTAATTGATTACACTTGGCCTGGTTTAAGTGTGATCTCCGGCAACAGACGGAGTTACGCGTCGGCTGGAGTATTCTCGGTCGCATCGAATAAATAGTGGGGCAGACCCCACATCCAGTGGGACAAGCGCCAGGAAAATGATGATGACATGCGTTAGGTTAACTGGTCCCTCTAAATCATATACATTTTGGGAATGAATGAACTATAAGAGAAGCAGTCTAGGGTTCCAGTCATCTTCTCTAGTCCATCATGAATAAGTTCAGATTGGGTTTAATGCAATTAATTAATGAATAACATAAGAAATCGTTTTCGATTTAAAAGCACTTCACAGCCATTCTTTATAAACTCTTATTTGTTACTCTCTAGTGCAACAGCAGTATTGAGAGCCAGCTGCTGGACAAGGCAGTCACTGAGGATCACTGCAAAAAGAAGAACCCTGCGATGGATGGCACCCTGTCCAGGGTGTACCTCTGCTGCTGTGCAGTGAATTCTGGGTAAAGACCCAGACCGTCAATCAGGACCATAAGTGTTTAAAAAATGAAGGATTTACTTACTTACAGACTGACTATGTTCAGATTCTTAACAATATAAGAATGTATGATTAAATTAGTCGTGAGATAAACGGGTGATAAACAGGTCACCTGAACAGCCCAGACCTGTTGTGCACATTCTGTGGTTTTGTCAGTATTTGGGGTTTGTGTGCTTTAATTCCTGAGCTCTTAGTGAAACCACAACAGATCATGTGATTTACTAGAAGCTAATCTTCTTCCTTTCAGCCCTTGCTGCTTCTAAACCGAAAGTATTTGAACATAAGATTTGCATGAATAGATAAAGGATCACAATAAAAAATGGTAAAAGACTAACTAAAATGTAAAGTTTTACCAAAAGGCGTTGGTGGTGCAGCTGATTTACTGACTGTTCCAGTACCTAAATCCTCCGATAAGACTGTATACTGTAAGACTGTATCAGGTGAAACTTCACCTGGACTAGACTGTCTGATAAGTACTGTAAAGGTTATTATTTTAAGCCACGCCATGTGTTTTTCTCCCATAAAAAGACAAAAATGTTAAAAATCTACAAAACAGGCCTGTATATACACTGAAATGCCACTTTATTAGAGACACCCATCCATTTGGCGCCAAGGTGTTTACATCCACAGGATCCCTTTTTGTTAGAGGTTTTCCTCTATCACACCATTATCGGTATGCTCTTGTAGTAAGTCCAGCTTAATTCTCCCTGATTTGACGTAAGACACAAACCCACATACGGCAAAAAGTATTGGGACACAAACTCTGAAGTGGGCAAATGTATTGGGACACCAACCTACATGTGGCCAATTTTATTGGGACACAAACCCACATTTGCTCTGGAGCTGCCCTAGACCTCGACCAGAGGTTAAAACATTTCAAAGAATTTTCAGAATAAATGATACTCCTTTAATATTCATTGATAATAAGTAATCGAATTAAAGGACTTGCGTGCTTATTAAGCAGAAGCTCAGGGTTACGTGTTCTTTAACAATTCTAAGCATAAATAAGTACTTAACACCTGCCCCTAGTGGTAGAATCTGGAATTACATACTGTTTGCTCTCCAGCGCCTTTCCATTTAAAATCAAAAAGAGAATGAGAACGTAAAAGAAAGAATTCTTATACGTTCTCATTCTCTTCTTGATTGTAAATTATATTAATGATAATAAATAAATAATTAAATGAATAAATAAAAATATCATGAAATACAATATATTATAATCAGTTCAGTTTCATACATTCATTTTAATTGTTACTATACAGAATTAAATGAATATTTTGAGCCTTAGTAATAATAATAATAATAATAATAATAATTGAAAGATATAATCAGTATTAACAATTCACGATAATTATATGGCTCTGTTGCAAGCGTTGTTATTTTGTACAGAATGTTCTGTCCCTGCTCTGAAAACTGCAAGGCTTAGCATAACGAACTATTCCGCAACTCTTTCCTCTTCTTTCCTCTTTTGGACATAGTTGGTCTGTGACCAGGGTCACCCTGACCTGAAACTTTGTAACTTCTCCTTTTCCCAATGAACATGTGTACCCCCACCCTCCATACTTCCCCTTCTCTTCTCACGCAAGATCACCTTACAAGAGTATGAGTACAGCTGTATGTGTATGTTTATTTTGAGATCCTTGAATAAACCCTCTGCTGATAAAGCTTTGTGCTGGTTTCTTCTTGGACCTCCCTGCGCAGAACGGACTGGACCGACACAGGAGAAGTCAGATAGGACAAGGCTCGCATAACTATCTAACAGTTTCTTGGTGACCCGACGTGATACTTCTGGTCAAGTAAGACATGATTTGTTTGACTACCTGGCTGGCGGTATCACTCGATGATTTGTAGATCCTTCGGGGATTATATACCTGATACTCATTACTAGTTTAGACACTAGGGACGACGTATCAATACCTGTGCCGGTCCTTCCGTGTTGAGTGTTGATTGTTGATTGTTGATTGTTGATTGTGTATAACATACTGAGGTGTACGTATGGGTGGTTCTTACCCTAAGCCTGATCCCGGGGAAACCCCCTCGGATTGGATGTTTCGTTGTGGATTGGGTTTTTATGTCAGCCCATGGCTGGAGAATTTGGCTGGATGGACTGAGGGCAGTCCACAATTTCGCCCTTACCCTAGGGAGGGTACCTTTGATCCAGGTTACTTACAGTCAGCGCATAAAATGATTTTTGACGGCATGGGGGACCCTGATTGGTATTATGATTATATGTGCGAGGGATATCGTCAATGGTATGGTATGAAAAAGATCTGGGATGGTTATCATAACTTATATACGCCAAAAAAGGTTTTTGAAGGGAATCCCTAAGCCGACTTCCCTGAAATCGGTTAAAACCAGCAGAGGCAAAGGTCATCATGCCCAAAACTTTGCCTCATCCACCGCCATACAAACTTCCGTCGTCCAACGGCACCACAGGCACCCTTAATAGCTGCTATGCAGATTACTAAAACAACTACAATCATTGAGAATAAATCAGAGGCCGAACCAAGTGGCCCAGAGTCGTCCACAAACCAAAAAACCCCGTGCAGAGGGGAAGAAAGATCCTCAGGGGTCAGCTCAGATTCCGAGGAGGATTTATGATTCTGAGCACTCACTCATGTTGCTAATGCTGTGGCCGCTGTTTGGAAACGTGTCCCACGGGGATACAAAATATCACCAACCGAATCCTTCTACGCTGAAGGATATCATTAATCTTCTACCATCCCCTAGTAAGGCGCTCCCTTTCGTGGACGCCCTGATTAAACTCTCCTCGCAGTTGGCCAGCTTGCCGGGGCTGATTAACCGTTTTTAATCTTGCAGAAGAAATTAAAAAATTGGGGGGGACAGCTATAATGAAGGGGACTTACTTTTTACATGTGCCCCCTTTTAAGGCCAGAAACTGATAACCCAGACACCGAAATCATTCGGGAGGAAAGCGGTTCCAAAGGACAGCAGGGAAGAAAGAAGGTGCGAGCAGAGGAGACCGGTGGGGGAGTTGTTTTTATTTGGAAGTAGGGCCAAAGTACGCTGTCACTTTGAGCGATCAGTTGAGGAAAAAAAGAAAAAAAAATATCTGCTGGGCTTTGAAGGAAGGCCAGCAGAGACCTTTTCAGGTTACTAACAGAAAGAAGGTGCGAGAGAGGCCGTGGGGAGTGTTTTTTTATTTGGAGTCGGCCAAGTACGCGCTGTCCACTTTGAGGCGATCAGTTTGAAAAAATATCTGCTGGGCTTGAAGGGAAGCCAGCAGAGACCTTTCTCAGGTTACTAAACTGTAAGCAGGAAAAGGCTGAAACCACTAGTCATTTTCTGGAATAGGTTCTCCGAGGTGGTGGCGTCATCTTGTGGCATGGACCTCGATGTACAGAATCCTAATCCCCTTTTTCTTTGTACCTTTTTTGGCCAACTGTCGCCCTGAAGTGCAAACAGCACTCAAATTCCAGTTTAGTCGATCGTTCTAATCAGAAAGATTGAAGATGCCTGCTAAGAAATTGTTGGCATACACTGGAGGCCGATGGTTTGTTTGAAACCAAAGCAGGCAATAAGGCATGGTTTGAGTGTAGCAGGAGGTGGACCGCAGAATAAGGTCGTGGTCGTGATGGCCAGTGTTCAGAAAAAGAAAGGGAAATGTCGTCGGGTCGTGAGGCCCAGCAGGGTTCAGAAAAGAAAGTGGGAAAAAATGTCATTATTGTGGTAGGAAGGTCATTGGATACGTGAGTGTAAGGAAGAGACAGAGAGATGAGGGCCTCAGGCCATACTGAGGGCTGTCAGCCCGGTTGGACAACAACAATTTCCGCACGCCTCCGCAACAATGGCAGAACCAGACACAACACTGGGCCCCCCGCTCCACCGGGCCCTGAGAGACCCTATCAGGGTTCCTAGGGGGTGCCTCCTCCGAGTAAGGAGCCCCCGACCATTAGCATGTTTGAACTTCTCGTTCACTTCCCCAGCTAACAGAGACCTACCTATTATCATGTTTGTCTGTGGGAGAAACTGAATATCCGTTCCTGTTGGACACTGGTGCTACCATGTCCTCTTTGGGACAATCTTCTTACGGGGGTGCTCTTTCTTCACGGTCGGTTCTTAGCTCTGTTGGAATTGACGGGATTCCTTTTGAGACTCATATTTTACGCCCCCCCTGCCTGTAACTTGTCTTGATGACCCTTCTTTGTACCTGATGCATTCTTTTTGTACATGCCCGATTGCCCTTTTTTGTTTACTGGGAAGGATCTTATGAGTATAGTCTAAATTTATCTCTGACTTTCAGTGGTTTCACGACTGACTGTGTGTGTGCCTGATGTGTGTCCACCCCTCCTTTACTGCCTCTCTCTCTCTGTCATCCTCTCTCGAAGAGATATTGAGGAAGTGTATTTGTCCGTCTCTAACATCACTCTCCTGTTTTTTACACAACCAGTTACCGCTTACTCTGTGGGCTGATCATAGAACGATGTGGGGTTTTTGTTTCCTGCGCCCCCTATGAGGCCACTATAAAACATACTGATCCTGTATACATTTAGACAATACCCCTTAACACAGCCTAGCTAAAGCTGCCGGTATTTATTGACTGTGTTCTCTTTCTCTTCCCTTCTACAGCAAGGCGTGGTGGTTCCGTGCACAAGTCCATACAACACCGACACAGGAGAAGTCAGATAGGACGAGGCTCGCATAACTATCTAACAATAATAATAATAATAATAATAATAAACTGAATAAAAATAGCATGAAATACAAAAATATTATAATCAGTTTCACTGTTTTCAAACATGTATTTTTAATTGTTGCTATACACACAATTATACGAATACTTTTGAGCCCTTAATAATGATAATAATAATAATAATAATAATAATTAATACTACCTGTATAATACATCCATAACACCACATCTGATTATTCATATAATAATAGTAATAATAATAATAATAGTCATAATAATAATAATAGTAATAATAATTAATAATAATAATACCTGTATAAAACCACCTATACAATCACATCTGATTATTCCTATAATAATAAATATAATAATAATAATAATAATACATAATAAATATTACTTATAATACAATCCGTAATAAACATATCAAGTCAATCAAAGTCAGTCAGATTTATTTATATAGCGCTTTTTTACAATGGAGCATTGTCTCAAAGCAACTTTACAAGTTTAGATTATCTCCTAATAACTACGTCCAATCCCAAATTGAGCAAGCCTAGGCGACCAGTGGCAAGGAAAACTTCCCTTTTGTTCTAGGAAGAAGAAGAAGATAGAAAGAAAGAAAGAAAGAAAGAAGAAAGAAGAAGAAAAGGAAGAAACCTTGGGAGGACCACGGCTCAAAAAAGGAACCCACCTCCTTGGGCGGCGTAGATGATAAACGAGAATCTAAAGAGCGAACTAAAGTCAATGGAGTCAAGTTTCTCGAATAGAATGTGAAGTTTGCACATCGACATTAAGTGGACCCGGGTATGATTGGGCTGGAGCTGATGACGGAAGCAGCTTGAGTGGAGCTCCCAGCAGAATGAAACATCATGGTGGGGCTGGAACTGCCGGAACACAGCTCGGAGAGAAAACAGAAAATGTAATTAGTCATTGATTAAGAGCACAGTGTTTATTAACAATCACTGATGCCATGTCAATCATGATGCCAAGTGTAGCATGAGACCCCGGCAGCATTTAGCTATATCAGCATTGCTAGAAAAGCGCTAGAAAGAGGATAACTGGTAGGGAAACCACAGCCAAGAGGGATCACATGAAGACATTGGCAGACCCACGAGAGGCATAAGAACAGCAACCCCAACGTCTCTGATCACCATAAGAAAAACTTTGACTATGAACCCCCAGCTCTTCCCTTTATTCTAAGGCAAGGATGCATGAGTCAAGATCACGAGGACCGAAGCCCAGTTCAGCCAGACCGCCCACTCGACACTCCCGGCTAGCGGACAAGGCAGGCAGGCCAGACATGACTCCAGACTCCGGCCCCAGTGACCCAAGCCATGCATCCTGGTCTAAATCTAGTCAAAAGCCTGCGTAAATAAGTATGTCTTTAGCCTAGACTAAACTTTGGAGAGTGTCTGAATCTCGAACGAAAGTGGGAAGTTTATTCCATAGTTGGGGAGCCATGTATGAGAAAGCCTTTCCCCCTGCTGTGACTTTTTTAATTCTAGGAACTTAAAGAAGTCCTGCACCCTGCGAACGAAGTAGACGAGTTGGTGTCACGCCCACCGGCCGCCCGGCTCGCTGCACCGGTTGATCACGTGCACCTGTTCTTCATTTCCCTCGTCATTCCCTTCACTATTTAACCCTCACTCTGTTCTCACTCCTTGTGGATTCACGATGTCCCTACCTCGTCTCACCTACCCGTCTGTGTCACTTTCTGTAAATAAAACCACCTTACCTGACAGTGGCTTGCGTTTGTCTCCTGCTTCTCATCCGCCATCCGGCGTTACAGTTGAATCCACCGACATGGAGACAGCAGCTACTGGCTCAGGCTGCGAGCCCACCGAAGGACGGTGGCTCGCCAACATCCGTGCCTGGTTTGGGGAGGTGCCTCAGGACGCGGAGTTCGTGGCTGTAGATTTCGACGCACTTCTCCGCTCGCCGCGGACCTCACCGACTCCGATCGCCAGCCTCCCGTCGGCGACCCCGCTCGCCAGCCTCCCCTCCGCGACTCCGATCGCCAGCCTCCCGTCGGCGATCCCGCTCGCCAACCTACCCTCGCTCGCCGGCGTCCAGCCGGCACCCTCGCCCGCCGGCGTCCAGCCGGCACCCTCGCCCGCCGGCGTCCAGCCGGCACCCTCGCTCGCCGGCGTCCAGCCGGCACCCGCGCTCGCCGGCGTCCAGCCGGCACCTGCGCTCGCCAGTCTTCCCTCCGCGACTCTGCTCGCCGGCCTCTGCTTGGCTCCCCCGCTCGCCAGCTTCAGGCCGCCGTTTCCGCTCGCCAGCCGCTCGACTGCTGCCAGCCTCTTCCAGGGATCCGCCCGGCGAGAAAACCCCCGGACTCGGAACCACACGCGGGGACTGCTCGTTGGAGTCCTAGCTCCGACCCGGACTCTGTGGGGGGGGCTCTGTCACGCCCACCGGCCGCCCGGCTCGCTGCACCGGTTGATCACGCGCACCTGTTCTTCATTTCCCTCGTCATTTCCTTCACTATTTAACCCTCACTCTGTTCTCACTCCTTGTGGATTCACGATGTCCCTACCTCGTCTCACCTACCAGTCTGTGTCGCTTTCTGTAAATAAAACCACCTTACCTGACAGTGGCTTGCGTTTGTCTCTTGCTTCTCATCCGCCACCCGGCGTTACAGTTGGATTGTAAAACTCTAAGAGTTCACTCAGATAATGTGAGGAGCAAATCAACATCACATCTGATAATTCCTTCTTTATTGTTATCATAAAATAAAGAATATAAACAGGTCCATAGGTCGAAGCATATTGCATTATTATAAAAACAAAAATATAATAATGTATTTTTATCCGAACCGACTTTATTATAAGTCAAGTCAGATATAAAGAAATCTGACTTGATTTGCTCTTCCTCCTCCTCCTCCTCCTCCAGGCTCCTCAGTGTGCAGTGTTACAGAACATTAAGTAGAGGGCGTGGTGACTCCAGTGTCGTGCAACTGGTTGTATATCTTGCAGCAAACCCGGAATGGCTTCGGTTCGAGGGCTTTTTTAAAGCACATCGTAAGCGATAACGGCCGGCTGCACAGTTTTGGTGGTGACGAGGGCGGAGTCTCCCAGCTCTGTAGCCGGTAGTGGGATGACATGCTCCGCCCTTGATAGGCACAAACCCCGCCCCAAATCCGGGTGACAGACGGTTGCTTCGGGTGTGGTGCCGTTGGCCTGGGGCGCAGAGTTGTCCTGACTCTGCAGTGACGCCGTTCGGCTGTGGGTGCTGCCGTTCAGCTGGGGAGGATTTCCTACAGGAACATGTTATTGTTATTATGCTTGGGATCGTTATATATGAGTGTGTGTGTGTGTGTGAGTGTGAGTGTGAGTGTGAGTGTGTGTGTGTGTGAGAGTGTGGGTGTGCGTTAGATACTGAGCTGTTACCCCCAAAAGACCTGGCAAAAAGAAGAACAGAAACCATTCTAAGTGAGTGTGTGTGTGTGTGTGTGTGTGTGTGTGTGTGTGTGTGTGGTTAGTAATCGGTGACAGTTGTTTATAGTTCAGAAGCTTATTCATGATGAGTTCACCATTTCAGCAGTGCAGATTATTTATGATCAGTAATGACTGAGAGACATTTAGCTGTTTTAGGTCATTACATTACACCACGCTAATCTGTGTTCACGTTAAGTGTTTTAGACTCTCCCCAAAAAGACTGGGAGAATTTAGTCAGTCCTTAATTAAAGAGCTTTATCAAACACTTAACGTTTTTTAAAGCCCTTTGGATAATACTTCACTTTGTTTTATGCAACCAAGCACAGGTCTGGTTTCTAATGCTCCCCAAAGTTTGGTATGTTCTCCAGGCCCAGCACCAGAGTAGAGGTGTCACTGAAGGATGGCTGAATGCTGTTCTTAGGTTAATGTTTTGTGTTTTGTTGTTGTTCTTTTTATTATTATATCGTGGTTTAGTTTCAGTGCTGGAGGTCAGTACCAGTTCTCCTGTTCAGATATGGACGGTATCAGAATCTACACAAACATCGTGAAGCCCTATGAGCGTCCGAAACAAGTCCTGGACCATTTACATTTACATTTACATTTACAGCAATTAGCAGATGCCCTTATCCAGAGCGACTTACAGAAGTGTTTTGTAATCTTCCTAGGAGACAGAACCTCATATTAGTACAAGTAAACAATAGCAAAATGGTAGAAAAGTATGGATTAGGGTGTGGTTGTATAATAATATTCCAAACTATCCATATTATACAGAGCCTCATGACTCCACCCTGACTGGACCGTCCATCAACAGCCTGGGACTGATTAAGGAAAGCAATCATCAGAGAACTAAACTCTGAAGGAGTTGGAAAGATCTGGATCTGAGATGGACGAGCTGTGCCAGAACAACTATCACTATTATTCTGGGTTTTTAGAACATCACATTTGGAGATTTTCCCCAAACATCAGCCTGGAGACTGGGAAAACGTCTGGAAAAGGGTCTTTTGGTGTGATGAGACTGAAACACAACTGAACTTTGGATGTTCTAAAAGACTTGCACCCCAAGCATTTTAAGTAATTAACCTTTGTGTCACAAAAACATACCTTAGACTTAAATAGTTAATACAAATACATGAGCAGTGAAATAATAAACAAGAAGTAGTAATAATACAAGATGTGGCCAAGTTCACAGGGGGTGAATACTTATGCAAAGCACCCTGTGTGTGTGTGTGTGTGTGTGTGTGTGTGTGTGTGTGTGTGTGTGTGTGTGTGTTCATGCCGTACCTTTCCTGTTGCTGTGTTTGAGGTAGATGACGAAGCAGAGCAGCAGAGCGAGGACAGAGCTGATCAGGACGATAAACACACCAACCCAAACTCCAACCATCCTGATCTGAACTGGAGAACTGGTACTCACCTCCAGCACCGGAACTAAAATCACCATAATAATCACAATCATAATCATAATCATAATAATAATAATAATAATAATAATAATAATAATAATAATAATAATAATAATAAAAAGAAATTTCTTTCTTTCTTTCTTTCTTTCTTTATTCTCAGTGTTCTATTTAGCCTTTCTTTTTATTTATTTATTTATTATTTTCTTCTTTCTTTTTCTTTCTTTCTCAGTATTCTCATTAGACTTTGTTTTTCTTTTTCTCTCATTATTCTTTTAGCCTTTCTCTCTTTTCTTTCTTTCTTTCTTTCTTTCTTTCTTTCTCTTTCAACCTCAGTATTCTTATTAGCCTTTATTTTTCTTTCTTTTTCTTTTTTCTTTCTTTCTCAGTATTCTCATTAGCATTTTGTTTTTCTTTCTTTCTTTCTTTCTTTCTTTATGGAGAACTGGTACTGACCTAAAGCACTGAAACTAAACCACAATATAATAATAATAATAATAATAATAATAATAATAATAATAATAATAAAAAGAACAATGACAAACACAGGAAAATTACAAAAATTACCAAACAAGAACACCATTTAGCCATCCTTCAGAAACACCTCTACCCTGGTGCTGGGCCTGGAGAACATACCAAACCCCGGGGAGAGTTAAGAACTAGAGTGCCTGGTTGCGTGAAACACCTTGAACATTAAGTGAAGTTAGTCTTACCTAAGGCCTTTCTTAAGGAAAACCTTAAATAAACCCTTAAATGTTCCACCAAGTAAATGTAAATTAAAAAATGTTCCTTAGTTAAGGAATAAATAAAGATAAAGATAAGGAATAAATTCCCTTAGAATTATTTAAGGGACGCAAAACCTCACCTTAACTCTCTAAAGACTGAGAACATGGCTAAGTTTTGAGTAAATCCTCTAGACCAGTGGCTCTGTGGTACGAGGAAGGAAGGAGCACGAGGTGGTACACCAGATGACCTTGGAAAATGTACTGAGTAATTATTTAATATTTACACCAGAGTTCTGATTGGCTGAGAGATGTTCTAGCCGTGACATTATTGCCCGATAACGGCACTCTGACCAACGCTCTATTAAGTCAAGTCAGATATATTTATATAGCACTTCTTACAATGGAGCATTGTCTCAAAGCAACTTTACAATTTTAGATTATCTCCTAATTTCTACGTCCAATCCCAAATTGAGCAAGCCTAGGGCAACAGTGGAAAGAAAAAACTCCCTAAGTGTTATGTGGAAGAACCCTTGGGATTAGTATCCCATGTATTGGGATTATTAGCATTACTCCATGGCATACACATGTAACCATAGCAACGATGCAAGCCATTTTCTTGTCTTCCCCATTCATTTTGGTCTCAAACCATTCTCAAATAGAGCTGATGAGTTGTTGTCATGGAAACAGTTGAAATTGAGCAGTTGGCCACAAAACCTCAGAGCTCTAAATCCCATCCTTAGTTATTTAAGTGAAACGTATGATTTTATGCAGCACACTTAAATAATTCCCTTAAGGTCTGCACTTAATGGAAAAACTTAAGGTGTTTTATCCAACCAGGCTTCTTGCCTCAGAAATCTGAAGGTCTGCCAAAACCAGCCCATTATTCAGTTATAGATAGAAGCTGAACATCTGTCCGGTAATATCACCCCAACTAAGGTCGAGTTTCATTCAGCTCCTTTATAATCTACAAATATATTTAAGACGACATCCATCAATCTGTTATAATCTCCAATGATCCATCAGTTCATCCAACCATCTATCGGAATCTCCAGATGCTTCCAAATCTATCAGTTTCTTAAAAAATATTTGAAAATCTAAATTTCAATCCATCAGACAATCAATCAACTATCAAAACATCCAACCCATCATCCATCTGGAGATTATAATTAATAAACTAAATTTCAGCCACAAGCAGAACTTTCCTTCACAATTTTAGAGAAGGTCCTGAGACCAGACTACACCAGACCAGACCGGGATAGATGAGATACTCACCGGTGGTAGATTGTTGGATCTCATCTTCACTACTGATGCAGTCTTTTAACAGAGGGTCCCATTTCAAACCAGGGTGACACTGTTTCCCGTCCATGACCTACAGAGGATGCTGATGGTCTGAGATGATTAGGTTAGAGATGTCAAGGTCAAAGATGTTGAGGTAGCTGATGTCGAAGAGGAAGACGTTCTCAGGTTCTTCTGCAGATCAGTGATTAAAAAAGGAGAGAAACAGTGAGACAGAGAAAGAGAGAGAATGTTTCACTTCTTCTTTTAAAACGTAGGAAAGTATGAATCACCGAGCCATTCCCAAGAGAGACAGAGAGACAGAGATGAGAGAGACAAGGGCAAACATGTGAACAGGAAGTCAGTAACAGTTGAGGATCAATTATAGATCTGCTCCGTTTCAGAAAAAAATGTATGGTAAGAGATAACATGGCAAACTCCAGGCAGGGCAGAACAGGAATCTGGTAAAGTCTGATCTTCAACAACAGCACGTTTGTGGAAGTGGATCATGGTACAAACAAAGGAGGCTGGAAAAAGGTTACAAAACCATCTCTAAAGAGTTTGGACTCCACCAATTCACAGTCAAACAGATTGAGGACAAATGCAGGAAACTCAAGTCCATCATTACTCTCTCCACGAATGGTCTACCAACAAATCACTCCAAGGGCACGAGTGTAATGGTCCACAAGGTCACAAAGGAACCCAGGGTAACTTCTAAGCAACTAAAGGTCTTTCTCGCATTGGTTAATGTTCATTAACAGAGTCCAGAATCAGGAGAACACCAAACAATAACAGGAGAAAGCCACTGCTCTCCAAAAGAGAAAGAACATTTCTAAGAACCGTATTCCATCTGTGAAACATGGTGGTGGTAGTATCATGGTTTGCTGTTTTGCTCGCCATTATTGATGGAACAATTAATTCTGAATTAAAGCAGCAGATTATAAAGGAAAATATCTGTCCATGAACTGAATGTCAAGAGAACATCGGTCATGCAGCATGACAACGACCCTAAGAACATAATTATTTTATTATTATTAAAACAATAACTAGGAAACTAATAATAATAATAATAATAATAATAATAATAATAATAATAATAATAGTAGTAGCAGTAGTAGTAGTAGTGGTAGTGATAATAATAATAATAATAATAATAATAATAATATAATTAGTAGATCTGCATTTCTTGAAGGAACTACAACAGTGATTGAAAGGTGGCAAAAGGAAAGAAAATTTGTCAAAGTTTGATCTTCAACAACACACGTTACTAGAAGTGGTTCATGGTATGAACAAAGAAGATTTCTGAGGAGCTCATTAGTGGGAAGAGTTTACCCAACCATCTCACCAATCCAAGTCAGACAGACACATGAAGGTACAAATGAAGGAAATGAAGAGTAAACAGCATCCCAGAGCTGAAGCTGTTCTTTACATACTTTTACCACTCACAGACATGGAATGTTGGATCATTTTCCTCAATTATTAAATGACCAAGTATAATATATCTATGTAGGGTTGCCAACTTCTTCAACCCCCAATCAGGGACACTGTCCTCCAGGTGTGTTCATCATGTGCGTGCTTACACACGCACCCCCAGCAGCTGACCAACAATAATGGAAATCACAAAGTTTCATTAACCATACTATAAATTTACTCATTTCCCAGTGTAAAAGGACAAACTACTACTGTACTTGCTTTGATGTATGGTTCACAGTAACAGTCTAGACAATTATTACAATTTTTTTATTTATATATTTATTTATTTATTTATTTAATATTTATTAATTTTACGGATTTTCAGAAAATGAATTGTGAAAGTTTTCACAAATCTGAAAATGCCTAAAAGTCATAAATATTATGTAAATAAACATGTATTATTCAGAATTATAGCTGTGAAAGCTTTCACAAATCTAATCAGGCCTAATAGTCATAAATATTTTGTAAATAAAAATGTATTATTCAAAATTATAGTTGTGAAAGCCTTCAGAAATCTGAAAATGCCTAAAAGTAATAAATATTATATAAATAAATGTGTTTTATACAAAATTTTATCTGTGAAAGCTTTCATAAATCAGATTATGCCTAAAAATAATAAATAACATTATAATAAATATTTACTAGACAAAATTATATATGTGAAAGTTTTAACAAATCAGATTATGCCTAAAAGTAATAAATAACATCATTACAACAATGTATTAGACAAAGTTATATCTGTGAAAGCTTTCACAAATCAGAAAATGCCTACACATAACACACAGTATGTAAATAACTGCCTATTAGACACGATATCTGTGATAGTTTTCAGAACTGATGGAGGGTAACTTTAACCTGTGCTGATTCTCTATATGATCAGTTTTTGAAGTTCTATGGCCTGCTTGGACGGTTTTATGACGAGTTAAATTAAAGGCTTAATTATTTCGCGTGTTATCATTTTCCGTCCTCACGGTTTATATGAGCCACGTACAGACAGAATTAAGACCGAAAAGTTTCACAAATCAGCCTGGTCACTTTATTCCAGGTGTCAGTAATCTAATGGTCACCTTTAGAAGTTATAAGCTTTTGAAAATAAAGCCCTAAAATGTAATGCCGAATGTTTTCACTTTAGATGATGACGACATCTGAATTCACAAATCAGGACGAGCCAAATGTAGCATTAATCACAGTTTAAAGTGACGTCATCACGGAATGCAAGACGACAAAAGCTCCGAATCGCTAACCGCAAGCCAAGTTTACTGCGGTTGGCCTTTTTGCTTCCCGCTCTTTTTTATAGTTGCAAAGTCTTTTTTCTTTACAGGTTCACTACTCATTCTGACAGCATAAGGCTCCGCTCACAGCTCACACGCTGCTCTGTCACTGACGTAGCTACTGCAACCGGGAGTTTGTATCAGTTTTGGCGCATTATTGGCCAATGAGGCTGTGACTGGAATACAAGACTGGAGCTGTCCCTTGACAAATCAAAATTGCCCATAAATCGTGATGTCCCGCGGGACGGTTGGCAACCCTATATCTATGTCATATGTTTAATCTGGTTCCCTATATCTACTTTTAGGACTTATGTGAAAATCTGATAATGTTTTAGATCATGCTTATGCAGAAATAGAGAAAATTGAAAAGTTCACAAAACTGTTTACAGTTGCTATCTGGTTGCTACTTGTGTTAAATATATATCTGGGATAATGGATTATGTTGTATTAAAGTAGACAGATACGCTGACTGAGACACGGTATCGTTTCTAAGCTTTCAGCGTCTCGATTAATAATTCTAGTAAATATACTTTTAGTAACAAAAAACAAACATTGTTTTTCTATTAGCCCCAATGCTACGCACTAGTGTTACCATGGCGACCGTATAAGCTTCCGCCGGTGTAGAGGAAGTGACGCTCCAACATTAACACAGCGCTAGTCTTAGTGAACAGCTGTCAGCGTCTACCCACTGGTGTTTATATCGGTGTGTTATTAATAAATCAGATTCGGATTCACAGCCTCAGAGGAAGCGATACCGCGGTAAGATTAGCATCACGGTTTATTTAACTGGCTTTAAAAACGCTGATACGGAGTCAAGCTAATGTAGCGCTGAAGAGGAACCCTCAAATACCATTATTAGTGTACCAAGTACACTAGGTAGGGAGCAGTACAGGTACTTTTGAGTCAGTGTGTAGGGCGCTACAGTAGGGAGTATAACTGTGTTTGTAGTTCAGCCGCGGTAAAGCTGAATTGATGCTCAATGTAAACAAACAGCTGCTTTAATATCGCTCTTATTCACGTTTTACTTTAATCGTTATCTGTTTTAATTTTACTGTAACAGGTTTTTCATACAGTGCTATTATTATTATCGTGTTTTTTGTTCTTTGTGTTTCCCCTGTCCTTATAATTGTCTCTCTGTTGTGTATGTAAGCGGAATAGATTCTGTTTTAATTGGGTTGTCTAATGACCTGCATTACTTTGATCTAGAGCTCTGTGAGCTGCTGATACAGATTAAGCTGCACACATGTATTTCCTTGCAGCGCCACTGAGCTTCATTTATTTCCTTTTTTATTGAATTTATTTTGTAAAAGACTTAAATGTATTTAATTTAAAAATAAGAAAAAAGCACAAACATTACACAGATCTAAGTACTGACAATAAAACTACCACAATATTTTAGCATTTTGCAAGCAATTAAAACGAGCATTTTTTAACATAATGAAGATACCAAAAGGACCAAAATACACAATAAAATAAAATAAAGAAAATTTAAAAAAGAAAGGAAATGAATATTAAGTAGCTAATAAACACAGAACTAAAAATAAGAAGAAGAAGAAGAAAAAGAAGAATAGGAGAAAAAATAGAATATAATTTAATAAATGAGCAATACAATTTAAATGAAAGCAGTAAATAAAAGGGAACAGTAAATAATAAATCTATACAATTTTAGTAGTAATTAGAAGATACTTACAATAATAATAATGATAAAGTAATAATGCAGTCAATAGTAGAAAATAAATTATATTAAATAAAAATAAATAGAATTAAAGTGACAGTAATAATAATAACAATAAACAAAATAAAACAGTTAATAATAGAGAACGTTTTTTAAATGAAATAAAAAATATAATATTTAAATAATGTTTAGAAAACATAATAATAATAATAATAATAATAATAATAATAATACAGCAGTTAGAGAACAGATTAAAATGAAATTAAAAAAAGAATTAGGAAACTAATATCAATAAACAAAATAAAGACGCTAATAATAGAGGACAGTTTAAAAATGAAACAAAAATAAATACAAGTAAAGTAAAAACAATCATTTTAATGTTAAGAACAGTAATAATAATAATAGGCAAAATAATACAGTTAAAAATAGAGAGCATTTTAAAAATATAAATAAATACAATTTAAGTAATAATAATAATAATAATAATAATAATAACAGTATAATGCAGTTAATAATAGAGAACATTTAAAAAATGAAATAAATAAGTACAGTTAGTTTTTGGATGATAATATAGTAATAATAATTGTGTGTGTGTGTGTGTGTGTGTGTGTGTGTGTGTGTTGTGTGTGTTGTGTTGTGTGTGTTTGTTTGTGTGTACAGAGGTTGTTGATGGGTGTTAGGATACAGAATTGATGGATTATAGCGGGAGGAAGATAAACTGTGAGTAACCACACACACACAACCCACACCACACACGCACACCTTTAGCACACTGAGGACTGTGGTAGAATGGTCCAGGGGTTCAAATCCCAACATCTGCCAGGCTGCCATTGGTGGGTCCTTGAGCAAGAGTGCTCCAGCGATTGCTTCTTTCATTACGGAATATCGCTTTAAACTTAGAAATATCCTCTCTTTTAATGATGCAGAGAAACTTGTTCATGCGTTTATAACCTCAAGGTTGGACTACGGTAACGCCTTACTTACTGGATGCTCTAGTAAATCTATAAATAAACTTCAGTTAGTTCAGAATGCAGCTGCCCGAGTGCTAACTCGAACTAGAAAATTTGATCATATCACTCCTGTTCTATCACCACACTGGTTACCAGTCAAATTCCGCATTGTTTACAAAATACTTCTTATAACATATAAAGCTCTACATGGCCTGGCCCCACATTATCTGAGTGAACTCTTAGAGTTTTACAATCCAACTCGTCTACTTCGTTCGCAGGATACAGGACTTCTTTTAGTTCCTAGAATTAAAAAAGTCACAGCAGGGGGAAAGGCTTTCTCATACATGGCCCCCCAACTATGGAATAAACTTCCCTCTTTCGTTCGAGACTCAGACACTCTTCAAAGTTTTAAGTCTAGGCTAAAGACATACCTATTTACGCAGGCTTTTGACTAGATTTAGACCAGGATGCATGGCTTGGGTTGCTGGGGGCGGAGTCTGGAGTCATGTCTGGTCTGCCTGCTTTGTCCGTTAGCCAGGAGTGTCGAGTGGGCGGTCTGGCTGAACTAGGCTTTGGTCCTCGTGATCTTGACTCATGCATCCTTGCCTTAGACTAAGTTCAGAGCTGGGGGTTCATAGTCAAAGAGTCTTATGGTGATCAGGGTTGCTGTCTCCCGTCGGGTTGCCATTCAGAGGGATCCCTCTTGGCTGTTTCCTACCAGTTCTCCTCTTTCTAGCTATGCTGCTATAGCTAATGCTGCCGGGGTCTCATGCTACACATGGCATCAGTGATTGTTAATAGACACTGCTCGTAATCAATAACTAATTACATTTTATGTTTTCTCTCCGAGCTGTGCTCCGGTTCCAGTGCCAGTTTCAGCCCCACACATGATGTTCATCTTCTGGAGCTCCACTGGGCATAATTCACATTTATTCGACCATGGGGACTACATGACTTTTTTAGTTTTGCTCTTAGATTTATTCATCATACTCAGGGCCACTTAATGACGATGTGATACTTCACATTTTATTCGAACTTTGGACTCCTAGAATTTAGTTCGCTCTTAGATTCATCATCTACGGCCGCCCAAGGAGGTTGGGTCCCCTTTGAGAGTCTTGGACCTCCCAAGGTTTTCTCCTTATAAACTCAGGGGAGTTGTTCCTTGCCACTGTCGCCCTAGGCTTGCTCAATTTGGGATTGGACGTAGTTATTAGGAGATAATCTAAACATGTAAAGTTGCTTTGAGACAATGCTCCATTGTAAAAAGCGCTATATAAATAAATCTGACTTGACTTGACTTGACTTAACCCACAACTGCTTGGATTGTAAGACTGTACCAATTGTAAGTCGCTCTGGATAAGGACATCTGCTAAATGCTGTAAATGTAAATGTACACCTCTTAATGCTCCACTTACTCTAAATGCTCTGCTTTTTCTACTTTCTTATGAATAAGTTTAGTGTTTTTTTTTTTTTGTAAATAGTCAGTGTAAAGTAAATGGATGTGATAATGTATCAGGTTTTCATATCGTGAGGACTGAGGACGTTGGGTGTGTAAGCAGTATAACAGCACACACACACACACACTGCAGCTCTACAGCCTGTTCAGTACTGATACAGCACTAACCTGTGTGTGTGTGTGTGTGTGTGTGTGTGTGTGTGTGTGTGTGTGTGTGTGTGTAGGGGTATCCCTACAGTTCCCGGTACAGTGACTCTGAAGAAGGATTCCCAGAACCTGATTGGTATCAGTATAGGGGGCGGAGCTCAGTACTGCCCCTGTCTCTATATAGTACAGGTACAGAAACATGCTGGTGGTAGGGTCATGGTCCAGCTCTGTAGTACTGCATCGAGGTCAGTGCAGGAGTGTGTGTGTGTGTGTGTGTGTGTGTGTGTGTTACAGGTGTTTGATAACACCCCTGCAGCTTCAGACGGGACTCTGGCAGCAGGAGATGAGATCACAGGGGTGAACGGCAAAACAGTGAAGGGACGCACCAAAGTGGAAGTGGCTAAGATGATCCAGGCTGTACAGGTACTAACTGTGTCTGTGTGTGTCTGTGTGTGTGTGTGTCCCTCTGGACAAAAACTATATCCTCTACAGGACTAAATATAACCCCAAATCCGTCTGGCTCCTCTTTCTCTGTGATCAGATGCTGTTAGGATGATGGACTGTCCTAAGCATGCTCTGTGTGTGTGTGTGTGTGTGTGTGTGTGAGACAGGGTGAAGCGGTGATACACTACAATAAGCTGCAGGCTGATCCCAAGCAGGGTAAATCCCTGGACATAGGTGAGTAAACGGGTAACAGACACGGCTGTGTGCTGTGGAGTCTGGGAACCACTAGGGCTTAATGGAGCAGCTTTTTAATATCTAGGTCCACAGGGCGACACTGACAAGAAAAATCCCTAAACCTAATCCCTAAAAGGACCAAAATAAACAATTTAATAAAACCAAGAACATTTAAAAAGAAAGTAAAATGAAAATAAACACAGAAACAAATAAATAAAATGGGACAATAGGAGGAAAAATATATTAAAGTTTAGTAAAATATACAAATTTTTTAAATGATAGCAGTTAATAAAAGAGAACAGTGTAAAATGAAATAAAAATTAATTTAAAATAATAATTAGAAAATAAAAGAAGAATCAAATAAACCAGCTATCAATAATAATAATAAAAAAGCATAAATCAGTTAACAATGGGGAACAGTTCAAAAATGAAACAAAAATAAATAAAAACATAATAATTTGGAAACTTAATAATAATAATAAGAAGAAGAAAATAAAACAGTAATAGAAAACTGTTTAAAAATGAAACACAAAATAAGTCAAATAAAAATAACAATATAAAATGTAGTAATATTAATAATAATAATAATAATGATGACGATGATGATAATCATAATAGTCATAATAGTACACAAAACAGAGAGCCCCAAGGAACCACTGGAGGTTAATGGAGCAGTTTCATATTTGTTTATTTATTCACCAGGAGAAATTTGGAGCTTTTTATCGCATATAAAGTGTAAGAGAATTGTTGTAAATGGTGACGAGGCAGAGGAAGCATAACCGTCCCTGCAGTCAGGACAGCCAGACGTGTGCTGACCCGGCAGTGAACAATAACCATGAGTAACACACTTAATGCACTCAGTGATCGGATAATGAACAGATTTCTGCAGATATCCGATTATTGCAGCGGTCGTGTAGATAGATAGATAGCTTTATTAATCCCAGAGTGAAATTCCTGAAAACAAGCAGCATACAAGCAGCATACCCCTGTCTGGAAATCAGATTAAGAAATATGATAAAGAGAGCTGGATTTTACCCCAGGGAGCATCTATAGCGGGTATGCGGGTATGCTGGATCTGTCAACCGCGGAATTAAAGGCGGCGAGTCGGCTAGCGAGCACTTTAGTGGAGACTCTGAAACACAGTCTATACTCAGGAAAGTGATTTGATGAAATGTCACATATTTGTGTGAGATTATTGGCTGGTTGCCGATCCGATTTTTGATCACTGAGTCATGGGAACCCGGAGGTTTAATTTGATCTGATTATTGAGTGCATGTATTCTCGTGCCAAAGTCTGGTTTTCTGCAGTTATCGGATTATTAAGCGCATGCAACCACTCTCAGTGATGCCCAAAGTTAAGCAAAGTCCTTCAGTGGATCCATTGGCTGGACCTTCAGGTTAGCCATATTGGTCCAGGCAACTTCTCATAACTCTCAGAAGATTGCATTGGATAAAGCGTCTGATTCTACTAATCAATAATAACATTATTAATCAATAATAATACTGGATTAGCAATAGCATGTAGTATAAATAGTAATGTAATACTGTTTTATAGACTGTATTATATTGCTATTCATACTACATAAGTTATATGTACTATAGTAAATCTGTTATTTCATTAATGATATTTATTAGGCTACACCTTATTGTATTTACAGGTTAATAATATGCTGTGCTTTTGAGTTGATCGGAATCATTTCACTGTTATAACAAACAGAAAGCAGACTGACTGAGACTCTCACTGTTTGATTTTTATGTTTATTCCGTTACGATTTTGTCAACGATGGTCAGTTATTAGAACTTAAACGTGCACAATTTAGATTATTTTCAGTGTTTCAAAGTGAATTAAATAAATGGGTTCTGACCCGGGGCAAAAAGAAAAGCTCACATGACAAGGACGTCGAGAGAAAAGCATTTCAAGAACATAAATAACTAACTACACATATATAAATTATATATTATTGTAACCAGAATAAACACAGCTCCTCCATTCACTTGTATTTGTTCACAAGCCGGTCTTGCCTGGACCAATATGGCGGACGCGCTGCCGTATCGTAGCAACCGGCCGAAGCAGCCAATGGGGCGTCTGGGTGTAAATGCTCTGAGCGTATGATATATCCAAAAGATCTAGTAACCGCTTGTAATGTAGTGTGTGTGTGTGTGTGTGTGTGTGTGTGTGTGTGTGTGTGTGTGTCTGTCTGTCTGTCTGTCTGTCTGTCTGTCAGTACTGAAGAAGGTGAAGCACAGGCTGGTGGAGAACATGAGCTCAGGGACCGCAGATGCACTCGGACTCAGCAGAGCCATCCTCTGTAATGGTAACAAACAAACACACGCACAATGACTCACACACAAACTGACTCCTTTATCACTGGACCAGCCCTTGGAGGGTGTTCTAACACTGGTGTGTGTGTGCGTGCGCGTGTGTGCGTGCGTGCGTGCGTGTGTGCGTGTGTGCGTGTGTGCGTGTGTATGGAGATGGACTGGTGAAGAAGCTGGAGGAACTGGAGAAAACTGCAGAGCTCTACAAAGGTAAATACAGATAAATAACCTAAAGCTTAAGGAAGCTTAATGAAGCAGAGTGTAACTGGTGATCTGGAGCCCTCTCTGGTGGAAGGTGGTACTGCAGGATACTTACTGTAAGGTCATGCAGTTACGGTACTGACTGTGTGCGTGCTTGCGTGTGTGTGTGCGTGCGTGTGTGTGTGCAGGCCTGATGGAGCACAGTAAGAGATTACTCCGGGCGTTCTTCGAGCTCTCTCAGACTCACAGAGGTCAGACTGCTGCACTGCATGATGGGGAATGTAGTTTCCGCTGACCATTGATTTATTTATTATGTACATCTCTCTCTGTCTGTCAGCGTTTGGTGACGTTTTCTCTGTGATCGGGGTTCGAGAGCCTCAGGCAGCAGCCAGTGAAGCGTTTGTGAAGTTTGCAGAAGCTCACCGTAACATGGAGAAATATGGCATCCAGCTGCTCAAAACCATCAAACCTGTAAGGAGCACCTCAGTGTAGCTAGAACCTTCTAACCTCTCCTAGAATGATAAGGGTCTCTCTGGCAACACATAAAAAGAAGCAGCGGCTTCCAGTGAAGGAGCGCAGCCAGCTAACTCGTCTCCATTTGAAACAGGAAGTCAGAGCCGCAGCAGATCCTCTACATGCTTCAGGACATAAAATGGCTGACATTTTTGTTATCTAGTTTTTATGGCATTTCTTGTTTTAGGACCAATCATTGTTCTCTTATTCAGAATAACATGGCAGGTCAGGTGTAAGAGGTCATGTCTGTGGTACGTAGTCCAGGGCAGAGGAGAGCTCTCCTGTAGGCCAGGCAGCACTGCGGCCCGATAATGAGCTGCTCCGGGTAATCAGTGCAGCAGCTCAGAATGACAGCAGCGCTGGTCTTAGATCAGAAATGTGGCTCCAGCATACCAAAGGGTCTTATTTAGGAGTAAAAATAACAACAGATGATTGAATTAAGGAAATCAGTGATTGTTGTAATTAGACATCAGTTCAAATGAACACGATTTAATTATCTTTCAGGCTCAGTATAATAAAGCGAAAGAAATAAGGCTTTTAAGGAAGCATAAGATGACAGGCAAAGTTTCAGCAATATTTCATGTTTCAGAAACGTTTATAAACTGAGGCATAAACAAATCATACAGCCTTAGAATATACTTATTTCATTATTATTTGTATTAAATTATTCATTACAACTGGTCTATTCAAATTAATGCCTTCTTAATGAAACACTGTATAAACAGCTCCGTTTCTAGTAACAATGAAAAGAAACATTTCATGTCATTATTACAGTAAGATATTGGCAATTAACATTATCCAGTGATCTAAAAACAGCGGATTTCACCAAGCTTTTCCTCTCCGCCCCTTTAGCCAGAGAGGGCGGCAGCATGGCAAAGAAGGAACCTGATTGGTCCTTTGTGTGTATTCAAAGGGCTGATTGGCTCTCACAGACAGAACCTTATAAAACTAAGTTAGAGTTCCACTTTGCAGATAGAACCTTTTTGTTTTTTTAAATAAAGAGTCCAAAAAGCATCAATCGATAAAAAACACCTCATAATGTTAATGATTTGTCACAGAATAAGAATAAATGAATAACATAATTTTGACAAAAATATCAGAACCTTATAATTACAAGGGGACGATCTGTCCCCTAACCCTTCCTCCCCAGTGCCGTTCCCGGAATGCCTGTCCCAAAACACCAGTGTCTCCCTCCACCTTCCCCCAGTACCTCCCATCCAGCGTCTTGTCCCCCAGTGTCTGTCCCCAAGCATTTTGTCCTCCAGCGTTCTGTCCCCCCGGCGTTCTGTCCCACCAGCGTCTTGTCCCCCAGCGTCTTTTGCTC
>JAJAGP010003190.1:7730-70230 GCA_025084515.1 Ancistrus triradiatus
ATATATATATATATATATATATATATATATATATATATATATATATATATATATATATATATATATATGTGTGTGTGTGTGTGTGTGTGCGCGCTAGAGAAGACTTTGAGCAGTGGAACAAATCTCCATCATCAATACAAGATCATGAGGAAAAATGAATGCAACTCTGGACAGAAATAAATGTTGTGACATTGCAGAAGCTTGTGGAAACGATGCATCAGCGAATGCGTGCTGTAATCAAAGCTAAAGCCGGCCCAATGAAGAGTGTGTGACCTGGTAGTGTATAATGTGTCATCTTGAGAGTCACTGAGGTGTTTAGTACAGTGTCTAGTACAGGCTTTCCATTCCACAGTAAGACAGGTAATACCTCTGACAGGTGTCGGTGTGGTTATGTGCTTCAGGTTGGCTGATATCTGTTCAGTGCCTGCAATCAGCAGCAGGACCCTGGGTCTGCACTTTCATCCTCGGAGTGGTCTGCACCACCACCTTCCTGTCATGTTCGACTACTTCCACCTCTCCGTCATCTCCATCAGTGTCCACGCCTCCTTGGTGGCTCTGCACCAGCCTCTCATCAGGTAACTCACTGAACTTCACCAGCGAGGGGATGCTGAGTTAGCAGTTTAAGTTTAATAGATATAATGGTATTTGTTTACAGATGTTATTGGAATAATTATTAGCTTGATTTTCTGGACACCACATTCGGGTGAAGAAATGACCTCCAAAGTTTTCAGATTTCCAGAGTAGAGTTACAGTGGTTTGCGTGTTTCTGTATGATGCATTACATAAGCTCGGTTTTCTCCTTTAATCCTTCGTCTTTAATAACATGCCACAAGTTTAATGAACTGTTATTAAGATCCCAGACTTTGTTTTTTGTTCAGTTGATACTCAGAGGCATATCACCATTAATCAAGGTGTTAATTAGATACCATCATGTATGCCAGAAAATATGAGGAGTTTCAGCTCAAGTTATTAGTACCATCGCAATCTGCCAACAGGCCAGCCTTTTTAAAATGCAACTAGATCTGTGAGAGTTTCTGTTGCTGACTTAGTACTATTTAAATGTTTGGAGGTAAAGCAACAAGCCAATGTTAACAAAACAGCGATTCTAGTAGTAAGTCATGCTAATTTGTATTGCCAGTGCTCCTGAAGCTTATTCTAGTAGGAAGCAGGTTTTCTGCACATTAAAGTGATGAATCTCAGTGCCGATACATTCGACCTACAGCTCCATCTCCCATAACGTCCAACAGCACCAAGAGGTTTTATTTCTTACTATGCTCTTGCTTCTCCTTCTGTAGTTTTGCCCGCAGTGGTAAAGGGGCGTGGCTGGGAAAAGGTTCTCCAGAGAGTGAGGCTCCACCTCCTGTGATGTCTATGGAGAACCTGGTGTTTGGAGCAGGTTACTGTCGACCAGTCCTCACTGAGGTAAAACACTCAGTATGGCATGAGTTTGCGTCATAACCCAATAAGATATCACTGAGTGCGTTTACATGCACTTAATAATCCTATAACTGCAGAACATCAGATTTTGTCAGTAATCTGATCAATAAATTTACATGCACTGGAGTAATCAGATAATGGGCAAGCTCTGGGTTTACATGACTCATGAATCAGTAATCGGATTTCTACTTTGCAACCAGTCAATAATCTCACAGGAATATGTGACATAAACTTCGAACTTTAATATTAAATAATCAACGTATTCATTTTGCATATACTGCGTTTCAGAGTCTCCACAAAGTGTTCGATAGCTGTTTTGCTGCCTTTAATTACGGGGTTGCCTGATCCAGCAAGAAAAAATGCTAAAGTCAATGGAAAAAGAAGCCAAATAACACCAAGTCTTTAGATACACGGACTTGGAAACCGTGGGGAAACACCGGTTATAATTGATTACTGATATACATGCTATGAGTAATCCTATTACTGGAGTAAAATACAGCATTCTTTATCAGATTTCTTAATCTGATTCCTAGATTGGAGTATGCTCTTTACATGACCACTTGAATAACCTGATAACTGGAGAAATCTGACTACGATCGGATTATTAAATGCATGTAAATGCACTCATTGTTACATATGCAGTGGTGCTTGAAAGTTTGTGAACCCTTTAGAATGTTCTATATTTCTGCATAAATATGACATAAAACATCATCAGATTTTCACACAAGTCCTAAAAGTAGATAAAGAGAACCCAGCTGAATAAATAAAATGAAATAAATACAATTTAACCTAAAAAAACTTTTCTCCACCTGCATAATCGGATTTTGCTAACCTGCCTGTAATCCAATATTAAACACATTCTCAGCTCAATCGAAATCTGTACCTAATGGTTTAAGGACATGAGGAGAATAGGATGACATTATTCTGTCTGTGATAAGAATTGGGAATGAAGGCCAGATGGAACAGTTGGTACCGCTGGGGAAATGAGTTCTCGTCTCTGGCAAAGCTTTTATTAAAGTTCAATTAACCTTTTGCTTCTTCATCTCAATAATGGAGCCGGCCTAGTCGCTGAGGGGGTTTCTACATCTCTAGCTATTTTGTTAATTATACAAAATACTACATTCATCGATCACTTTATTAGGTACACCTCCTTGTTTCTACACTTTTAGCAGCTCCACCATATCGAAGCACTTGGTGTATGGTATTTGGGTGGTGGATCATTCCCGTGGTGTGTTAGTGTGTGTTGTGCTGGTATGATTGGATCAGACACAGCGACCTCAATGTCACTGTTGGACTGAAGCCAAAAAATGTTCAGCCACCAGCATCCTGTAGGCAGCGTCCTGTGAGCACGGATGAAGGATTAGAGGATGACTAACACAAACTGTACAACAAAAAATGAGTCTCTGACTTTATATCTACAAGGTGGAGCAATATAGCAGAACACTGTTTAAAAACTCCAGCAGCACTGCTGTGTCTGATCCACCCATACCCCCTCAACACACACTAACACTATCAGTGTCACTGCAGTGCTGAGAATGATCCACCACCCGAATAGTACATGATCTCTGGTGGGTCCCACCAGAATAAATGGGACGAACAAAGTATGTAGAGAAACAGATGGACTACCTACTACACTTAATGCTTCAAACCTGTGGTATCTAGATAATTTGTTTAGTTACAGACATGTTCTGTCTTTAAAATGTTGCATGATCAGAATTTCCTTTCCTTTTCTGGCACTTCATGTAAAAAAAAAAATGGCATGACCGCTATGAAGTGCAGCTATATTTTCCGACATGCTGATCATTTTCACATTTGATAATGCGTCTTTTGGATTGGACAGCACATGTCTGGTTCTGGCACCTGATTGGCTGATGGGTGGTTATGGCTTTTCTGGGGCTGGCTCCTTGTGAGCAGTACACATTAGAAATATAAAAACAACCCCTCACAGTGCAGTGTGGTTCCTGTTAACACCCCCCTGCAGGGTGCTTTAATAAGCTCAGTGTTTAGCCAGTGGTGTGTGTGTGTAGAAGGAGGCCCCTATCGTTAGATTGTAGTAACGAGCATAGCCTTAATGATCTCTTAGCTGCAGGAGAGACACACCGAGACACCATCATGTGTCTTACTCCATCTTTCTGTCTTATTTACTGTCTGTGTACCAATTGTTAATGCACGCGAGGTGGGGTGTGTGTGTGTGTGTGTGTGTGTGTGTGTGTAAGAGAAACCAGAGACACCTATTTACTATGTGTTATGCATTGGTTATAGCCATCATTTATTACATTTATGAGGTATGTGTTGCTTCATGTACACAGTATATTATGAGATCTGGATGCTGGTTGAACACCATGTTATTTTTTGTACTTAGCAATGATATACGTGATACTATAGTGTACCAGTATTGATCAGATAGCCAAGATACTGCAGTGTTTATCATACATTGAAATATTTAATATACATTTTGACTCCACAAACTGATTTTTTATCATATAAGATGGGTAAATTCTTATCTCACTGTAGAGCTGTATGCAACACTGATTCGCTCAGCAAGTCCTCACATTGCAAGCTCTCTCTCTCTCTCTCTCGCTCTCTCTCTCTCTCACTCTCTCTCTCACACACACACACACACACACACACACACCCACACACACACACACACATTTATGGAATGAGAAACTGTCTTTTATGTAGCGTATTTTCTGTTGTGTTTTTGACATGAGCAGATATTTCAGAAATGAGAATGTTGCTTTGCAAATATGCAACTCTTGTCATCCAGTTTGTCTGCCAGTTTTGTAATATGTTTTTATATTATTTATTTGTCATTATTTTATTATAACAAATCAATATTAATTTTATTATTATTTTATTATTACAAATAAATCTTAATTTTATTATTATTTTAATGGTTATATTTTTAAATATGTTGTATCTTTCAATATCTATGTTAGCTTCTGTTTATTTTATACTGTATATCATCTAAGCCACCCAGTGAGGTTGGGTCACTTTTTGAGTCTTAGTCCTCCCAAAGGTTCTTCCTTATACTGTTTAGGGAGTTTTTCCTTGCCACTGTCACCTTAAGCTTGCTCAGTTTGGGATTTGAGTTTAGAGAATTGAAGATAATAGCAAATTGTCATGCTGCTTTGAGACAATGCTCCATTATAAAAAGCACTATAGAAATAAATCTGACTTGACTTTTAAAAGCTGTTTTTTTTGGTTAATTGTTATTTACTTATTTATTTTTAATGGAAGTTTGTCTCTGATAAACTGAAAGAAATGTTAAAACCCTAGAAAGTATATGGTTTAAATGTAATATTTTAACATCTAAAACTGAGCAGTCCACCCTTGCCTCCAAGGCAGTCTCCACACCCACATTAAAGAATTCTACACATTATTTCAAATCAGGATCTAACTTCCTTAGGCTTTAGAGTATCATCGGCAGAACAGAAGGTTTAATTAGGATTCGCTGTGTTCGCTGCCGAGGATTTATGCGTCTCACCCGTGTTCCATCGCACTGGAGGTGAGCTTCTGCTGGCGTCACCCTGCTGAGAAAAAACACAGCGTGAGCTCTGCCATAGCGAGCAGATGACTGATGAGTTGCGCCACTTCCAATGATGCATTGCAGCATTGATGCCCCTCCTGTACGCTCACACACAGGTTCACAAGGACATATTGATCAGAAAACGCACCGATGTGCTTTGCTGGTTGGCATATTTGAGGGAGCAAATAGAAGAAGTTTGTGACCTCTGATTAATCGTCTATACTAATGTTGATTCTCAAGAGCAGATACCGAACTGGATTTAATATCTCTGAGAACACAACTATTTCCTTAGCTTAAAATCTTTAAGCTTGCTCATTCCCATCAAAATTGATAACCCTATTCGCCCCTTTAGCTCTGTTAGTATTTGGTGTTATGTGATAAAGAGAGGAAGATATCGGCGACTGTGGCTCGGAAGGCGTCGGTTCTAGCACAGCATGCAATTACACAGCTATCTCCGGCATGATGAGAGAGAGCTTACTGTCTGTTTTACTACTTTACAGATAAATTACAAAATGCTCACACTAACACACGTTTTTGAAGACAGACGCAGTCACATGCGTGTACATACATGTCTAACAACACATGGTTAATGGTAGGCAGAGTCGTGTGTGAAAACCTTACAGGTATTAAAATACAAGTGGCTTTGCAGCAAAGGGAAAAATAAACAGAGACAAATACAGCTTGAGCATAGCAGCACTCCAGCAACATAGCCCCCTGCTGGAGGAGAAGAGAAAATAAGAGAACACCAGGGATGCAGACTCACTATATACAGTACAGTGGTGAACCGTTTAGAATTTTCTAGATTTTTGCATAAATATGACCTAAAACATCAGATTTTCACACAAGTCCTAAAAGTAAATAAAGAGAACCCAGTTAAACAAAATAGACAAAATATTATACTTGGTCATTCATTTATTGAGGAAAATGATCCAATATTGCATATTAGTGAGTGGCAAAAGTATGTGAACCTCTAAGATTAGCAGTGAATTTGAAGGTGAAATAAGAGTTAGGTGTTTTCAATCAATGGGATGACAATCAGGTGTGAGTGGGCACCCTGTTTTATTTAAAGAACAGGGATCTATCAAAGTCTGCTCTTCACAACACGTTTATGGAAGTGTATCATGGTACAAACAAAGGACTGAGGAGCTCAGAAAAAGAGTTGTTGATGCTCATCAGGCTGGAAAAGGTTATAAAAGCATCTCTAAAGAGTTTGGACTCCACCAATCCACAGTCAGACAGATTGTGTACAAATGGAGGAAATTCAAGACCATTGTTACCCTCCCCAGGAGTGGTCGACCAACAAAGATCACTCCAAGAGCAAGGCGTGTAATAGTTGACGAGGTCACAAAGGAGCCCAGGGTAACTTCTAAGCAACTGAAGGCCTCTCTGACATTGGCTAATATCAATGTTCATGAGTCCACCATCAGAAGAACACTGAACAACAATGGTGTGCATGGCAGGGTTGCAAGGAGAAAAGCCACTGCTCTCCAAAAAGAACATTGCTGCTTACTCTGCAGTTTGCTAAGGATTCACATGGACAAGATAGAAGGCTATTGGAAGAATGGTTTTTGTGGACGGATGAGACCAAAATAGAACTTTTGGTTTAAAAAGAAAAGCGCTTATGTTTGGAGGGGGGGGGGGGGAAAGGAAAACACTCCATTCCAGCATAAGAAACCTTATCCCATCTGTGAAAACATGTATGGTAGTGTCATGGCTTGGGCCTGTTTTGCTGCATCTGGGCCAGGACGGCTTGCCATCATTGATGGAACAATGAATTCTGAATTATATCAGTGAATTCTAAAGGAAAAATGTCAGGACATCTGTCCATGAACTGAAAATCTCAAAAGAAGGTGGGTCATGCAGCAAGACACCAACCCTAAGAACACAAGTCGTTCTACCAAAGAATGGTTTAAAGAAGAATAAAGTTCATGTTTTTGAATGGCCAAGTCAAAAGTTCCTTGACCTTAGTCCAATGGAAATGTTGTGGAAGGACCTGAAGTGAGCAGCTAATGTGAGGAAACCCACCAACATCCCAGAGCTGAAGCTGTTCTGTACGGAGGAATGGGCTAAAATTCCCCCAAGCCGGTGTGCAGGACTGATCAACAGTTACAGGAAACGTTTAGCTGCAGTTATTGCTGCACAGGGGGGTCACACCAGATACTGAAAGCAAAGGTTCACATACTTTTGCCACTCAGTAATATGTAATATTGGATCATTTTCCTCAATAAATAAATGACCAAGTATAATATGTTTGTCTCATTTGTTTAACTGGGTTCTCTTTATCTACTTTTAGGACTTGTGTGTAAATCTGATGATGTTTTAGATCATATTTATGTGGAAATACAGAAAATTCTAAAGGGTTCACAAACTTTCAAGCACCACTGTATATTCCAGTTGTGTGGCTGTGTGGTGCTTTTTAATAATAATAATAAATTTTAAAAAAGCAGTTAATCGTGATAAAATATATTCATGGTTTCTCCAGCAGTGTAGGGGTTTATTCCCAAGTTGTACACATTGTCCAGGGTAAAGTTCTTAGTACTGCACATGAATGAATGTATGAATTACATAACAATGTACATATTGCAGGTCGATTGTGTGGTGCTGTGTTTGTGTGTCTCACAGAAGCCTGTCATCAGGTTGTCTGGTGGACGAGCGCTTATGTTAGCGAATGCCACGTACACACACACTCGCACACGTTTATTGTTTTACAGCCGTGCGCTTGCTGAGTTTAGGGCTTTCCTGAGTGTTTGATCTTCATGTAATTATGGAGCTTCGGGGTAAACTGAGCATGCTCACAGCTGCAAGGTTACAGCTCAGTTATCTAACAGGATACACGTAAAACTGTTAGAAACATCTGAACTCATTTGACTCTATGAAGAGGCTTCTGTGTATCAAACTGCTGCTAATTATGTACAGTTAGAATTCTGAGTCTAATATCGGTATCAACACCTGACACAGTGAGAGCGATGTATTGATTAGAGTAATTGGCTTACAGTACAGTACTGTGCATAAATCTTAGGCCACCGTTAGATTAGATATACCACTGTTTTCACAATGCTACAAATGACCATTTATAATTATTTCTCAGTCTCAGAAAATTCAGGGAATGAGTATTCAAAAATGAAAAAGATGTGCTAAAGCTCACAAAGATTGGAATGAAAATCAGTGAAAAATAGGATTATGGAGTGACGAATCCGTGTTTGGATTTGTTGGGCCCAATATGTTATATGTGGTCATTATACCATTGCTAAAACAACAAATCTAATGGTGACCTAAGACTTTTGCACAGCATAATTACATTCACATTTACATTTACAGCATTTAGCAGACGCCCTTATCCAGAGCGACTTACAATTGATACAGTCTTACAATCCAAGCAATTGTGGGTTAAGGGTCTTGCTCAAGGACCCAACAGTGGTAGGTTGGCAGAGGTGGGATTTGAACTCTGGACCTTCTGATCCATAGTCCAGTACCTTAACCGCTAGGCTACCACAGTACCACTTAATAGCTTAATCTTGCAATGAGAATATGATGGCAGGGCATTTATTCAGTGTTACTCAGAACATATGCTGCCTTTTCAAGTGACGCTTACGAATTTAATCCTGTTGTCCGCTGTCACTCAGAGGAGATTGAGTTCTTCATTTTAGCCTGTGTCCTCTCAAAGTTTCTTCCTTTTTGGTCTCAGTGAGTGTTTCCTTGACATTTAGGTTAAAGCATCAGCTTTTAAAGCTGCTTTGCAACAATTTCTGCTGAAAAGTGTGCTGTATAAATGAATTGAACTGAAAACTGAATGAATGAATGAATGAATGAATTAGTTCATACTGTTTGCAATGAACTATAAGTCAATGTAAGAATCATGGCTATGTGCCTCAAAGTGTTCTCTGTTCCTATGGCTGTATTCCACCTAGATTTCCTCCTGGTCACTGGTGCCGAATCTTTGGTAGCTCAAGCAGATCAGGGACCAGATCCATTTTCTCATGATCTGACATTTTCATATACATTGGGGAAAAATACAGCATAATGTTTGCCATGTGCAAAAGTTTGTGCATGATAATCAACTTATCTTTTTCTTGCAAAATGATGTACCATTTACATTTTCTGCAAAGGTCACGTTCCAATCATTAGGCATCCAGAAAAATTATTCATCCAGGCATTTAGCAGATGCCCTTATCCAGAGTGACTGACAACTGATAGAATCTTAGCACTTCCAGCTCTTACAATCAGAGCTGTTGTGGGTTAAGGGTCTTGCTCAAAGACCTAACAGTGGCAGTTTGGGAGACGTGGAATTTGAACCCAGGACATTCTGGTCCAGTACCTTAACCGCAAGGCTACCACAGTCCCAAACGTTGTCGCTTCTACGTAAGACTGTAAGTGTCAATTTGATTTGGCATGCATTCCACAATTTAACTAGTCGCTCTGTCAAACCTAAAATGTTTTTCTTCTGTTGTTCCAACGCAGCAACCTGCAGAATTTGCTCGTCATATTTCCTAAAATAAAATTATGGCCGCAGTCCAAATAGAACACCTGCTGTTCAGATCCTGTCTAGGAAGCTTTGTTTTTCTCTGAAATGTTTAAACTTGAGCCAATCAGCATGGGCAGGAAAGCTGTTGCTCTGCCTGAGAATCCCTGTTTTAGTTTGATGGTTGCTTTTGATGAAAACCTGGTCTATTCTGTTCAGAAGGAAATGAAAGGGCAGAATTTTAACAGGAGCAGTGAAACCTGATCGTGTGTGTGTGTGTGTGTGTGTGTGTGTGTGTGTGTGTGTGGTGTGTGTGTGTGTGTGTGTGCGCGGGCACGTCTTGCTTGGATAGAACCAACGGATATTTTTGACCTTGTGGTCTGCATATCTTTGAAACTTTTATTTGAATGTATATTAATAATATAGAAGGACCCCACAATTATTTCAAGAAAAACTTTTATGTGTGTGTCTGTGTGTGTGTGTGTGTGTGTGTGTGTGTGTAGGGTAGCTTCTACGTGCCGTCGGAGAACTGCCTGCAGCGAGCTCACATGTGGCACAGGACTCTCTGTCGCCTTCTACTGGCAGCTCATAATGGGCTGAGCTTCTACTACACAGCGCTGATGAAGGAAGTACCACAACTGCAGCCTGTCGAGATGGGTACAACGTTTACAAGACATTCACCCAACACTCATGCGTCACTCGCAACCTTCATACGATGTTCACACAGGACATCCACAGTCAGAAAATGCAACTGTACAGACTTATATCACTAAAATGCATAAATGATGTATGAAGCATACTGTATTTAATCCATGTACTTTGGTGTAAGTGTAAATAGATGATGTAGGAATAACAAGAGAATATTTAAAATTTTAAACTCATACAACCTTTATTACAGTTTTAATAAGGAGCTTGAAATGCCTTACAGAGCCTATAGAAGGTTATCATACCCTGTCAAAATTCTTTCCTTTTGTCGCATTACTCCCTGAAATAATAAAACTAACTTTTTGCAACTTTCTTCACACAGTATCACTCTCATCAAGTGAATATACAGTGGTACCTCAGTTCTTGTCGTTGATTTGTTCCAGAAGGCTTGTCGAGAACCGAAAATGACGAGTACTAAACAAATATTTCCCCTGAGGAATAATGTAGATTGAATGAATTTGTTCGAGACCCCCATAAAATCCACACTGTATAAGGTATTATATGCAGTAATGGAGGTGTATTATACAGGAGCTCCCTGATTTATGATGGGGATATGTTCAACAAATCCATCATAAGCTAAATGTATCATGAACTGATGAGTTTAATATAGTCTGTACTGTATCATAGTGGATACTCTTACACATTAACACTTATATAAACCTAGAGTTGGCAAAAATCATTAACACAAAGCTTATAATAAAGTGCTGAAAAATCTCATGTAATTTAGTGACTAACAGATTGAAAGTGAAACGTAAGAGCAAAATACTTACTCTACTGGAGAACTCAGAGCACTAGCATAGCTGCTATGTTTTTGAGGATTCAGTTCCTGTTTTCGGTTCAGTTGTCTCTTATAGCTAACCTTTCTAGGACCCATGGGGACTTATATGCACTAGGAATACAGTCCTGTCGATGTAAAAATAAAGAAAAACACGATAAACAGAGCAGAGATCTTCACTGAGCAAATTGCTAATCTGAATCACTGAATCACTGTGTACTGAATTATGAATCAAGTATCGGCTGAAACGAGTCACGTGGCTCGACTCATACAAGTTTAAGCAAGTGCGCCGTGTATAGAGCAAACGACGAGAACCGAGACAAATTTTTCTATTCAAAATGCGTCGAGAACTGAATTCGATGTGTTCCTGGGGTGGTGGAGAACCGAGGTACTGCTGTACCATAACAATCAGATCAGTTATTAAAATAAAACTAATAAAATACCCGCTTTGGATAAGTGATTGGCTCTTATGGTTGGTCTTATGCTCTTATGGTTAAATCGGCTCTTATGGTTAAATTGCTCAGGTACAACCAATCACATTTCAGATCCCACACCAGCCTTGGCCTTCACATCAATTTTAGTGGTTTTGATTCATTCAGACCAAAACTGGCTGTTCTTTTATGATTCCACATTTAGTTCATTGTAACGCAAATAATTCACCATGGTGGGAAAGATGCTTTCATAATCACTCCGGAATAAAGTCGTGGAAAGGCACAAGTTAGAAGACGGATACAAAAAGATTTTCAATAGTTTAGTAGCAGTTATCTCAACAGATACAGAAAGATTAGGTCTACAAACTTTTGCCACTCACAGTTATGTAATATTGGCTCAATAACTAAATGACCAAGTATAATATTTTTTGGTTTAACTGGGTTCATAGGTCATATTTATGTACAAATAGAGAATATCCTAAAAAGTTCACAAAGTTTCAAGCAACACCATATTAATCATATGTAACTTTTGTATTTGTTTCCTTCAGAGGAACTGCAGATCGAGAAAACGCTGAATAAACTCACCATCGAGCTACAGGTTTGGAACAATCGTCCCTTTTTGCAATTAGTCCCAACTGAGTATTGCTTTGCCAAGCAAACAACACAACAAGACTGAAAATGCATTAAACACAATGAATGTAGTGTGGTCAGAAACTATCGGGTGGTTCTAAAGGCCTTATTTGAAAGCTTCATGCATTTCAATTTGTTTTGCCACTGATTTGATCAGACAATAGTTTGAAGTGGTGAATAACACAAGAGGGTGACGGAGGAAAGATGAATAAGTGAGGGGACTGCATTTCAAATCAATACAGAGGTATTCCATGTGTTCTGGTCCGGCTCATGGGGTCCATGAGCCTATAACAGAATTCACAAGACGCAGACGAACCCTGTGTTGCTGTTACTTGCTTTGGATAAGTGATCAGCTCTTATAAGACCTAACCATGGTTAGAGGTAACCATCTTGCTTAGGTACAACCAATCACATTTCCGATCCCACACCAGCCTTGGCCTGCACATCAAAGGCTCCCTCATCTGGCCTCTGCTGCAGAGCTGAAATGCTGGGATGGATGTTTATTAACAACTGAAATGAAATTGACCAGACAAAACATATGTTAAGAATGTTAGGAACACTCTTTATTTTTTCCATTCAGCTCCAACGTTTACTGATTTGGGGTTGTAACTACTTAGAAATAGCTAGAAATATCTTCAGATCACAAGCAGACTGCCAGCCAAATGATCATCCCTTATTCTCTGTCTGCCTGCAGTTGCAGAGTAATCGTGAGAAGGTAGCTGAGCAGATCTCTCGTGATCTATCCCAGCTGTGTGCCAAGCTGGCGTCTCTTTGGGCTCAGTTTCTGGAGTCAGCTGTACCAAACGCACAGGTCTGCAGATACCTTGCCCAGGAGCACCACAAGCTCAGGGTGGGTGAGCCTCATTGTTTGCATGTAATAAACGTGTTAATAGCATGTGAAAATGATGCCTACTGGGTAGTCTTATTCTGGAGTTTGTAGCTCCGTAGCAACCGCCAAGCTCACTGTTTACACATGTGTTTGTTAGAATACACACCGGCCACTTGAAGTTTAAAAGTCAGCATCTGTTCTAGTGTAGGATTGTCCCAATAGATAGCAAACATGGTGATGATGTCTTGTAATGGCGTACTAATTCTAGTTTACACATTATATAGACAAAAGTTTGCAGACACCAAAAAACTCTAGAGCACGGCCATTAGTGGAGTTTCCCTCCACCTTTGCTGCTACAACAGCCTTTGATCTTATAAGAGGTATTGTTAGACAATAAGCCCTGGCTCAATTTTGGTATTCCAGGGCATTTTCAGGTTGCACTCATGTTTGAAAATGACTTGCCGCACTGCTCCCGATTGCCATGTTTTTAAAAAGTTTTGCATGCATTGCATCATGGGATTGTCTTAGCAGCCAAGGAAACGTCTGATGGTTCCTTAAAACTTGGTCCAAGTAAGGTATCTCAGTAGGCAGCATTTTTTAGGTATCTAAGAATTAGGACAATCTTCTTGTCATGCATACTAGTATGCAAAATGCTGTCCACAGTTTTATGAAAAAGTGTTTGCCCCCTTCCTGATTTCCTATTTTTTTGCATGTTTGTCACACTTAAGTGTTTCGGAACATCAAGCGAATTTAAATATCAGTCAAAGACAACACAAGTAAACACAAAATGCAGTTTTTAAATGAAGGTGTTTATTAGTAAGGGAGAAAAAATCCAAACCTACATGGCCCTGTGTGAAAAAGTGATTGCCACCTAAACCTAATAACTGGTTGGGCCGTCCTTAGCAGCAACAACTGCAGCCGAGCGTTTGTGATAACTTGCAATGAGTCTTTTACAGCATTGTGGAGGAATTTTGGCCACTCATCTTTGCAGAATTGTTGTACTTCAGCCACATTGGAGGTTTCCGAGCATGAACGGCCTTTTTAAGGTCATGCCACAGCATCTCAATAGGATTCAGGTCAGGACTTTGACTAGGCCACTCCAAAGTCTCCATTTTGTTTTTCTTCAGCCATTCAGAGGTGGACTTGCTGGTGTGTTTTGGATCATTGTCCTGCTGCAGAAGTTCGTTTAGCTTGAAGTCACCAACAGATGGCCGGGCATTCTCCTTCAGGATTTTTTGGTAGACAGCAGAATTCATGGTTCCATATATCACAGCAAGTCTTCCAAATCCTGAAGCAGCAAAACAGCCCCAGACCATCTCACTACCACCACCATATTTTACTGTTGCTATAATGTTCTTTTTCTGAAATGCTGTGTTACTTTTACTCCAGATGTAATGGGACACACACCTTCCAAAGAGTTCAACTTTTGTCTTGTCAGTCCACAGAATGTCAAGATGTGTTCTAGAAAAATTGAGACCATCTTTAATTCTCTTTTTGCTCAGCAGTGGTTTTTGTCTTGGAACTCTGCCATGCAGGCCATTTTTGCCCAGTCTCTTTCTTATGGTGGAGGCATGAACACTGAGCTTAACTGAGGCAAGTGAGGTCTGAAGTTCCTTGGATGTTGTTATGGCGTCTTTTGTGACGTCATGGATGAGTCGTCGCTGCGCTCTTGGGGTAATTTTGGTCACCCCTGGGAAGGTTCACCACTGTTCCATGTCTTCGCCATTTGTGGATAATGGCTCTCACTGTGGTTCGCTGGAGCCCCAAAGCTTTAGAAATGGCTTTATAACCCTTTCCGGCTTGATGAGTAGCTTTTAAGGATCTTTTGGTGTACTTCACTTTGTCAGGCAGGTCCTATTTAAGTGATGTCCTGATTGAGAATAGGAGTGCCAATAATCAGTCCCGGGTGTGGCTAGAGACAGTGAACTCAGGTGTAATAAACCATAGTTATGTTTTAACAAGGAGGGTCAATCATTTTTTCACCACTGTATGTAGGCAGATCACTAGGTTTTGAGACAGACCCTCCCTCCCTCCCTCTCTCTTTCTCTCTTTCTCTCCTTCTCTCTCTCTCTTTCTCTCTCTCTCTCTCTCTCTCTCTCTCTCTCTCTCTCTCTCTCTCACACACACACAGAAACACACATCAGGCAGGTAGATTGTCACTTGGCTCCAATTGTGATTGCTGAATTGATTTTTCTGTTGTTGATTTCTAGGCTCATAAATCAGTGCAGCTGTAATGTAGACAGCTGGACCAATTTACTGATTCAAAACATTTTTTCTTGACACCCTTAATCATGATGCATCATGTGACACATTCAGGAAAAAAATTGTATTACTCTAGTCTGACCTTTGAAACAACCCTCTAGTTGTCAGTTAGACAAAAGTAGATGCGTCTGGAAGGTTGGTAGCACTGTTCAATCAATAATGGTTCTGCAAAACTTCTTCACATCTTAAGCACAAAAGTAGAACAACTAAAGCAACAGAAACATGGTTGGGTTTCTATGTTTTGGGTCAATCTATTGAAAAAAATGGGGATAGTACTATACGCCATAAACACCTTGAATTCACCCATTCCATCCAGGAAAACTCAAATTGGACTCTCGATGGGGCCATGTTTTTCCTCTTTAAACATATATATTAAATGGCTGGATGAGCAGGTCACTCAAATACAGTGGTTCTCGTCATTAGGCTTGTTGTGAATTGAACACGAGTACCAAGCTAATTTTTCTCATAAGGAATAATGTAAATTAAATTCCAGTTCCAGATCCCCAGAAATTCCACACTGTGTAAAGTTTAATATAGTTTATACTATATCATAGCGGAGCTTACGTTAAACATTAACACTTACATTAACCTACAGTTGGCCAAAATCATTAACACAAAGCTTGTTTTTTAATAAAATGTTGAAAAGTCTCATTTAATTTATTGAGTAATGGAGTGAAAGTGAAAAGTCAAAGCAAAACACTTACTCTATTGGTGAACGCAGGGCACAAGCATTGCTGCTAATGGTAACTGCAGCCTGTGTTCTGGAGGATTCAGTTCATGTTTTCCTTTCAGGTGGCTGTCATTACTAAACCTTTTAGTACCCATGGGGCCTTATTTGCTTTAAGAAGACAGTACTGTAGATGTAAAAAAACAACAACAACACGATGGACACAGCAGAGATCTTCACTGAGCAAGAGCTATTGTGAATCTGGATCACTGAATCACTTTGTACTGAATCGTGAAACATGAATCGAGATTTGGCTGTGGCTCAACTCATAAGTTTAAGGAAGTGCACAGAGCAAATGACGAGAACCAAGTCAAATTTTTCTAGTCAAAATGCATCAAGAACCGAATTTGATGAGTTCCGAGGTGGAGAACCGATGTACCACTGTAGAGCTATTACATGCACAGTGTGCAGATATTCTGAAGTCTTGTATTAGGCATGGGCATGATCAGAACTCTGGATTATCATCTTTGCAGGTCAGGAGATTCTCTGAGGGTTACTTCTTTACTGAACATCCCAAAGAATCTTCTCTCACATTCCAGGAGGACATGTGAGTACCCACAACGGTCTTAGCCTAACAGGAATACCTGGCTTCACAAAAAACAAGGAATTAACTCATACCTATTTTCCATTTCCAGTATCAGTAAGCATGCTCAACTATCTGTGGAGTTGAGGAGCTCTGAATACCTCAACCTCATGCCGCCTCTGCCAATCGAATGCCTCGATATTGATGGTGACTGGAGCAGCCTGCCAATCATTTTCGAGGACAGATATGTGGACACACCTTGTTTAGGTAATTCTGAATCTGCCCACCACTTCTGGCAGAGACAGCATTCCATAGAGTACTTTACAAAAGTCTTAGGCCACGATTAGATTAAATATACCATTGTTTTAGCAATGGTACATATGATGTATGTATAATAGTTTCTCAAAAGTGGCAAGTATTTAGTGTGACCTCCCCTCACACTTGAGTAATAGCAGCATCTGGCGGCTTCATCAGGATGCCAAGTTGACCCTTCTGCACTCAGAAGAAGCTTGATCAGGAATTGTCTTTTTGGAAGGACAGTGCCCAAAAAAACACTTTTTCAGAAAGGGAACAGGGTGAATAGATTAAGACATGCTAAAGCTCAAAAAGATTGGAATGAAAATCAGTGGAAAAGAGGATTATGCAGTGGCGAATCCAAGTAAGAAATGTTTGGGTCCAGTTGTTGACAGTATCTTATATATGGTCATGATATCATTGCTAGAACAACAAATCTAGTGGTGGCCTAAGACTTTTGCACAGTACTGTAGATTCATATTTATGTCATTTTGTGGATGCCCTAATCCAGAGCGACTTACAACTGATTTAATCTTACTAGTAATGCACCAATATTGAATTTCTTGGGCTGATACAATGACTGATTATTAGAATATTATTGTGGCCGATACTGATATTAATAACTGATAAGTGATCATGTAAAGTATGTAACTGCATACAACTACACAGTCAGCAACATCAGATATTTTGCTTGATGAGCAACAGTCAATAGAAAACCAAAGAAATGGTCATATATAAATGTAGGCCTTTAATAAATCCATATATTTGCAGATAATATATTGGCTGCTGCTATATTGTGTATCATTCCCCAGCCCAATCAGTTTCTTTTTGTTTTCTTCTTTTCCGCAGATTATAAATCACTTGTGCCAAACCAGTTGGTCTCGATCATTCAACAGTCAACTGATTCTGATGATACGGGGGACCAAACCATCACACCAGCAGAGGGCACACCTGAATCACCAGCAATAACCTCCAAGGATCTTTCCTGTCAGGAATATATGGACCTACCAACCTACATGGCTCTGATTGGACAGGAAAGAGACTTTCTCATTGACAGGGATGGGAATATGGTTGAGGTTGAAAGTCCAGTTCAAAGTCTTGATGCGAGTACGTGTGTAGACCCAACTGAAACCGAGCTGGAAAGTGGAGCTAAATCAAATGTAGACTTACCAACAGAAGAATTAAGTGATTTTTCAGAAGCTTTGCCTCAAGAATATACTCCAGAAAGGACTGGTAGCTCTGGTTTGCAGTATATCGAGGTCAGACCTTGTGAATCTGATCCATACAGGGGAGAGTCGGTGCTGCTAGTCCAATCAAACACCAGTACATCGACTGACCTTCCTGACTCGAGTAGTCAACAAGACGAGCATTCAGAGACCCATGCTGTCTCTGAGAGACACACCAGTGAGGAAGAAGATACAGTTTTGGATGAAGCTTGCTCAGAAGCACCAGCATTAACCCAGGAAAAGGATCAGAACACAGCATCTAATTCATCTATATCACACAGCTCTCCATCACACCGACCGTTCACACTGTTGGATCGCCCGTCATCCGAGACTCCTCCCAAAGGTGTTTTTCTGGGCAAGTTAAGGATGATGAAGCGCTCCTCCTCTGTGATTTCTGACTCTGGCATTGAAAGTGAACCCAGCTCTGTAGCCTGGCCCTTGGACATCCATGCTGGGATCACTGGAAGTCGAGACCTGTTGCAGCAGCACCTGTGCAGATTGCGTGCTGCACACCGAAGTTCGCTTGAGGGCCTTCAGACAGAGAGCCACAGCAGCCTGCCTAGTGCCACACAGGCCTCGCTAAGCTCCATCAGCTCCCTGCCTTACGAAGATGAAGAGGAAGAGCGCCAACGGCAACTCAACACGCTAACCAAGTCTGTCTCAGCTCCACAGATAAGCAGTCCAGACAACAGCAATGATGGTGCTATACAGGATCTGGCCAATACGAGACTGGAAACTGATGAGATGAACCAAGGGCAGGTGGTTCTGAAGCTACTGGACAGTGACAGTGAGGTGGGCAGAAGGAACGTATCAAATCGAGAGCAGGAGAATCAAGACTTGTTTAAGATTTCACCCAAACAAGTAATGACTGCAGATACTGAAAACATACCTAATGATGAATGTCCAGGCATCACTGGACCATCTGAGACTAAATGCTCTGAACATGGTGAGTTACTAGAGTCGAGCACAGATGACCCTGATGACCACAGTTTCCAGCATATTCATCTGAATGAGCTTGAGCTTGAGGAGATTGATCCTGGGAGCCCAGATACACCAACCAACATGAGCCAGAACAGCCATAATTTTGCCAGCGAAGCTCCCAGCTCAGCTCCAGAGAGGTCCATTGACCTCTCGGAGCTCCCAGGCAACACAAAAGAGCAAATGCGAGGACAGGCCAAAACAAATCAGGTGCCAAGTTCAGGGCTGGCATTTGTGAATAAGAAAGTGGTGGAGGTGGTGAATCTGTCAGTGTCCTGTGCTCCAACCTGTCTGCCCTTTTCTTCTGTCCTTCGAGACTCGCCATCTGTCAGTGGAATCTCTGCCCGACAAGCCAACTCCCCCATAACCCATCAGCCTCTGGGCTCTTTTGGAATCATCTCCTCCTCTTCCTTTTCACTGTGTTCAGAACAGGAAATCAGCGAAAGAATGCTGAAGTGAGTCACAACCTGGTCATCATTTATGCATGCCCAAATGTTGTATTATCAAGAACAACTTTTATGCCAAAGCCACTCGCTGGCTTAGTACAAATCATTACCAGGGGGATTAGGATCTCATTTGGACGGGGATGTAGTCCGATGTACTGCAGAGCATAAAAGTGCACTTGTGTCCCCCTAAAAGTGCCCCCCCTAATAATTACTGCTCACATAATCCTAATCCTAACCTTTTTGCCTTTGTTAGATTTGCCAAATTCCACATATTCAGTGAGGTGATGCTGCTTTAATTCATTGTTCCAAACATTTTCAGAGTTGTTACTCCATGGCTTATTTTTACCATCCATGAATTGCAAATAGCAAGCTCTGAAGAGCTTCCACATATCTGAAGATATGACTGTGTCCGAAATAGATGCCTACTCCCTCATTAGAATCCCCACCTCCTCTTTAGTACTGCACCATTTAGGGAGATTATTTAGTTGACTAAGTAGCACTCAAAACACAACCAAAACCTAACACTTTCTCATCATTAACATGCATCAGCAGCGTTCTCATAAACAACCTGTGAGAGGCTGAGCCGTGTTTAGAGATCTGTAGGCTACACACATGTATTGAAATCTGAATTAAAGTTAGGAAAAGCACTATGCTGCACAAGTTAAATGTGACTGGAATAGAATAGGTTATGTGAGACTGATCATATGACTCGACCACATGTCGCTCTGAAAACCAGCCGATTCCGATCACCAGCAGATTGATCGGCGCATCTCTGATAATGACACGATTCTTTAGTGTCACTGTACAGCTGTTATAATTACTGCTAACCATTAGATGTCACTGTTCTCTAAGATTTCAACTCAAAGCCTAATTAGTATACTCACCGGGCAAATGAGTCACCTTGCGTGCTTATGGTGGTAGTAGCTTTAGGCTCCTGAAGATGGCGTTACACAAGGATGATCTGGCTATAAGTACCTGCAGGGTGTCCAGCAGGATTCACAGATTGGCAAGAGGTGGCACAGTGCAATGAGTGTCTCTTTGATGTGTGGAAAATGGGTCGCAAAGCAGATGTTAATGAATGGCAAAAAGGAGTGATTGCATTTGGGCGTGTCGGAGCCCATAGTGTAACGAAAGTAGGTGAACTTTCAAGGGTATCGAAGTGTAATGTCTTACGGGTCTACCAGCAGCGGCAGAAATCCCAGTCTACAGGAATTTCTTGTCAGAATTCGTGGAGGTATTATACCCTATTAGTTATGTTTCGGTCACTGGTGAAACCGACTAATTTTTGGTCCGGTGAATATATGTACATACTGTTATTGTTTTGAAATATGCACATAGTTTGTTTGGTTTATGCTGTACAGAGAGTAAGACCAAAGCAGCAAGATGTAAAGGGCTGATACCATTTGAAACTGGGCAGTATGTAAATACGACGTGATGATGTGACAAATATGCATAATAGCACATTACATCATCTAGCAAAGTTTAGCAACTTTTCACGCAGGCTAATATGTCAGTAGGGTGGTGTGAGCAGTGTGCCCCCTTCAAAGTTGAAATGAAACCTATGCCACTGGTTTGGAGCAGTTTTGGATTGACACCAATACGGTTTTAGGGTGACAATGTTCTGGTCTACCCATGAAAAAGCTTTACCCTCCACACAGCATGTTTGTTTGTTTTCTCAGAGTTTAACGGGGGCAGCTTGGACTAACACAGTGCTTTCGCTTGTGTTTTTGTTTAGTTTTTATAAAGCTAAAGAGGCATTTCTGGAGAAGTTAACCCTCAGAGCAACAGTTTACAGTGATCTTCCTCTTCTGGCATCTGATCACCCATATTTCCCCCCAGAAGAAGAAGATGAGGAGTTTGAGGATGGAATCCACCTGGTTGTGTGTGTCCATGGTTTAGACGGTAAGTACCCTCAGATTGTGGGTCATCTTCCCGAGAGTGGTTTAGGGCTTTGTTTTGCTGTTTCTCCAATGGAAGCGATTATGTTGCTTGTAGTAGAGAAAAAGCGTACTCGTTGTGAATAGACATTAAGCATGCCCTGGGATGCCCAGCAATTCCAGGGCCGGCAGGGGTCACCGTTGCAGCACCATGAAATGATCCCCCAAATGGCTTCCCATCTCTCAGACACAACCAATTGTGTCTGCGTGTGATGCCTGACCTAGCTGGAAGACACTGCTCGGACTCGAACCCAGGTCTCTGTGGTGTTGGGCTTGCATGTTAGATGACTATGCCACTCGAGCAGTGACCTAAAACTTGATTCACAATTTAGATATATTATTCCAGGTTGTACATTAAAAAGATGTTATGCATACTGAATGGTATATATCAGTGTTTCCCAACCTTTTTGAGCCACAGCATATACTGTATTTCACTTTAGGAAATCACAAGGCACACCACCAAATAAAAATGTCACAAAAAGTATATTTGTTGAAATATAATGAAAATCTAATCTCAATTTAATTTTTAATCTCACTTACTCAGTGTGAAACCTGGGCCTGTTGAACACAAAGCTGATATCTTACTGCCCTCTAGTGGAGGAGAATGTAATTGTTCTGCCTTTCACGACACACGCTGCTGGCTTTGAGTACCAATCAGGTGAAATTGGATAAATCTTCCACGCCACATCTAATGATGTGCCACTCATGTGCCACGACACAGTGGTTGGGAAACACTAGTATATAGGATATACTATATATCTAAATAGAGTGCCTCTGTTCTCTACCTTTTAATATGTTCTGTGTTCTGTTACACCAATGCCAAGTCCAAAAAGACTTGATAATTAGATAATTATTCCAGTTGAATATGTTAAGGCATGGACATCCACGTTAGGGCTCTTTCAGAAAAGGACAAGAAAAACTAAATTATCAACTGGATAACTGCTGATTATTAAAACAGGACTCATTTTCTTAATATGTATTTTTTTAAATATCATAATTTTGGTTCATTTCAGGCAACAGTGCAGACCTGCGTTTAGTGAAGACCTTCATAGAGCTTGGACTACCAGGGTCAAAGCTTGATTTCCTCATGTCTGAACGCAACCAGGTAACAAAGGAGTTACAATCTCCAGTCATGCATGAAATCTGTAGTTCAGAGAAATGTTGAATAAGTTTTCATCACCGTGTGTACATATACAGTACTGTGCAAAAGTCTTAGGCCACCATTAGATTTGTTGTTATAGCAATGGTGTAATGAACATATACAACATATTGTCAACAGTTGGACAAAAAAATTCACATCACTGTATAATCCTCTTTTCCACTGATCTTTATTGCAATATTTGTGAGCATTAGCATATCTTAGCCTTTTCACCCTGTTCCCCTCCCGAAAAAGTGGTTTCTTGGCTGCTACCCTTCCAAAAAGACCATTCCTGATCAAGCTTCTTCCAACTGTAGAAGGGTCAGCTTGGTGTCCCGATGAAGCTGCCAGATACTGCTATTGCCCAAGTGTAAGGGGAGGTCACACTAAATACTTCCCACTGTTAAAACAAATTTATTGTATTTCCTTGTTAAAGAGACTGAGAAATAATTAGTATATGGTCATTATGCCATTGATACAACAATGGTATATCTTATCTAAGGGTGGCCTAATACTTTTGCACAGTACACTATATATACAGTTACGATACATCTTTAATTATTCACTTTGGGCGAATTAAATACATCTCTATGTGTCTCCTTATACCTTATAATACCTTATGTGTCTCTATGTCCCACACTGTCTCGTTTCTCTTTCCCCAGACAGACACGTTTGCAGATTTTGACACCATGACCGATCGGCTGCTGGATGAGATTATACAGCACATTCAGCTCTACAACCTCACCGTGGGCAGAATCAGGTTACTATACACTCAAAACACACCACGTGGAACGTTCACAAGATCTCCAGCAGCATTCATCATCTTGTACTAAAATATACTTTGAATTATTGACAAAGAGAACAGCGGCATCTAGTGGTTGTGAGTAATTATAACAGCCATACAGGTGTAATTGAACAATTCTCCGTCATTATTTGGTCATAAAAGGGTAAATCAACATTGTATGTAGAAGGTTAAAGTTGACATACATTGTGTCACTGTATATATTTAAATATTGAGGAAAATTATTCAATATTACATATCTGTAAGTGGCAAAAGTATGTGAACCTTTGCTTTCAGTATCTGGTCTGATAACCTTGTGCAGCAATAACTGCAGCTAAACTGGAGCTTGGAGGAATTTTAGCCCATTCCTCCGTACAGAACGGCTTCAACTCTGGGATGTTGGTGGGTTTCCTCACATTAGCTGCTCACTTCAGCTCCTTCCACAACATTTCGATTGGATTAAGGTCAGGACTTTGACTTGGCCATTCCAAAACATTCACTTTATTCTTCTTTAACCATTCTTTGGTAGAACGACTTGTGTTCTTGGGCTCATTGTCTTGCTGCATGACCCATTTTCTCTTTAGATTCAGTTCATAGACAGATGTCCTGACAGTTTTCTTTAGAATTTGCTGTTATAATTCATAATTAAAGGGCAAGCTGTCCTGGGCAGAGGCAGAAAAATGTTTTTCCAGTAGTGTTCTGTCTTGTCCACATGATCTTTAGCAAAGTGTAGATTTACATTTACAGCATTTAGCAGACAACCTTATCCAGAGCGACTTACAATTGGTACAGTCTTACAATCCAAGCAATTGTGGGTTAAGGGCCTTGCTCAAGGACCCAACAGTGGCAGCTTGGCACAGGTGGGATTTGAACCCTGTACCTTGTGGTCCATAGGCCAGTACCTTACCCACTAGGCAGCAATGTGTTGGTTTTTTTTTTTGGGAACAGTGACTTTCTCCTTTGAACTCTGCCATGCATACTGTTGTTATTCTGTGTTCTCCTGATGGTGGACTTGTGAATGTTAACATTAGCCAATATGGGACAGACCTTTAGCTGCTTAGAAGTTACCCTGGGTTCCTTTGTGACTTGAGCACTGTTACACGCCTTGCTCTTGGAGTGATCTTTGTTGGTCGTGCACTCCTGGGGATAGCAACAATTGTGCTGAATTTCTTCCACTTGTGTACAGTATGTCTGTCTGACTGTGCACATGTATAGTCCAAACACCTGACTCAAATTTCTGTTTAATTTAATTTTAATCACACCTTTGCCACTCACTGGTATGTAATATCTGTGCTAGCCAGAACAGTAGTTCCTGAGCTCCTGGGCCTGAATCTCTGGCTTGCAGCCGTGCGAACAATTCAGTCAAAGTACAGTAACGTCTTTTGCGTTATTAGGAGATGCCGTATATACCGTACACACAGTATTAGAATACAGTATATGTAGTAACAATGTTGGACACACGATGGCAGTGTTGTACTGCAAATCAGCAGTTTTTGTTCTAGACGTAAATAACACGTTCGGACATCGACACACTTTAAAATATTTCTTATTAGAACTACAGCTAAATGGTGTTGTCCTTCACGTTTGTGTGCTTTGTATCATGAGGAAAACATGTCACAAACTGAATTATGTGTAATGTTATATGTGTAATGGTCGTTGTGTTTTGGATGCTAGCATGCTGGTTAATTAGCAAGACCAGCCAAGTTCCATGTTTCCAGTTGGTTTGTGCTTGTTAGTGCTGATCTGGTAATGATTTAGCTGGTCAAATCCAATGGTCTTACTGGTCATGCTGGTTGCCCATCATACCAGTGTCCAAAAAAACCCCAAGACAATCGATATTGGTCTTTGCTGGGGTTTTTCAGCAGCTAGGGTCTGTTCTTATCCACATTCTGTTTAAAATAATTACACAAACACTTGGACTTTACATGCAATAGACCATGTTTGTAGACCAGTACACAATGCAAGCTTTAAGACATATTTGTCCACTATGAGGTGCTCATACTGATAAAGCAATAATACTTTTTTCGAATTTCGAGTCTCTAACATATTGTGTGAACAGTTTCATAGGTCACTCTCTGGGTAACGTGATCATTCGCTCAGTGCTGACCAGACCTCGTTTCCGCTGCTACCTCAGCAAACTGCACACCTTCCTTTCTCTGTCCGGACCTCATCTGGGTACGCTGTTCAACAGCAGCACGCTGGTCAGCACAGGTATACACACACACACATGCACACACACTTCTATATGATTACTGAACTATTGGACCTCATGAGTGTTAATATACTTGCCCGGTGTGACTTATATTGAAGCACACATTGCTGTTATTTGTTATTTTTATTGCTGTGATTCTCAAATTTTGGACTGTAATATGGTTTAATCTTCATCCAGTAAATATATCTGCCTAATATAATAACAAGCAAATGCCTGCACTTTGCCCATTCTCTTTTCATTAGCATTGAAAAGACTGTACTCACTATGAAACGTCTTTGTGTTTGAAAGACCTTATAATTGAGCAGTTATTGTAGCCAATTCATTGAAATTGTTTTATCTTTTTATTGTGATAACTGTGAGCAGCAGTGGTCAGTCCTGATGCTTAACAGCTCCAGAGACCCAGATCTTGCTGCTTCCAGTAGTTGGTGGGTTTCCTCCGGGTTTCCCACTTTCCAAATACATGCGTTAGGTTAGCTAGCATCTGCGATGGACTGGTTCTTGTCCTGGGTTGGTCTGTGCCTTGTGACCTGGGCTGCCGGATAGGCCCTTGCTCGAAAGACCCTGAATAGATTAAGCCTGTATAGAATATGGATGGGTGGATGTCACAGCTGATCGGTGTAAGGTGTCACACGTGGACACAACTGGTCATGTCTGAGGGAGGATAGCTGGTTAGGGGATCACCCCAGCATTGTAACAGCAATGCTTGTGAGACCAGTAATTGATGCCTGGACTGGTGTCATGTCTTGGGTGTGGTTATGCATGCGCCCAGTTCATGTTGGTAGAGGCGCCAAACCCTCTTGTGACCCTGGTCAGGAAAAAGTGGGGTTAAAATAGGAACAAACATTCAAACAAACAATGGTTTCCAACAGTACATTGATAAAGTCTCTGTACTAATCTGATGTCCTTAAAACTTGTGTAAGGACCCAACAGTGACAGCTTTGGCAGACGTGGGATTTGAACCTTGAACCTAAGCACATTGTCCTCCATATGTGTTTATAGAGTCATGCAGTAAAGGTCTCAGTTTGGTGCTGGAAAAGTGACATTGTATAGTCCTGCAATGGACAGGCGGAATTTGCATGTCCTCGCCATGGTCTGTGCAGATTTTGTCAGGGAACTCCAGCTGCCCCTCACATTCCAAAGACATGCGTTGGGTCAGTCGGTGTTTCTAATGTATCCCAATGCACGACTGTAGATTGGATTGGTGCCCTATCTAAAGAGGGTTCCTGCCTTGTACTCTGTGCTGCTGTGCTTAGGAAGTTTTATTAAACTGATCTGAAAATGAATGAATGAATGAATTGGTGTGGCTCATACAATAAAAGGTGTGTGCTGCAGGTCTGTGGCTTATGCAGAAGTTAAAGAAGTCTGGATCTCTGCTGCAGCTCACCTTCAGAGACCATCCGGACCCTCGCCAGACCTTCCTCTATACACTGAGCCAGAAACCAGGTAAACACACACACACACACCCTCTCTACCCTGCGCCATTGGGCTATCCTGGTGGGGACTTTCCATAGACATAATGATTGCTGTAGCTAAATAATGCTGCACATGTTTTTTTTATGAAATGTTCCTGTTTTTGTTTAAAAAAAAAACGCAATTCAAGAAGTGAGGATGAGAAAAACAGTCTTCACAAGTCAAATTGCCAGGGTTTCATAACATTGTAAGGACATTTGGTCCTCACAAGTATAGTAAGACATTACCTTAGACGCTGCGCCAGAAACCTGGTACACACAAACACACGCACACAGTCTTGGTAGTGCTTTATGGGACTTTGAATTGGCATAATGATTACTGTAGCTGATTAATGCTGCACCTATCCTTAACCTCAGTAACCTAAAGCAAATATTTTGGTTTTCAAAAGAAAGTTGCAAAAAAAAATCTGTTTTCCTTGTGGAGACCAGCAAAATGTCCCCGTAATGTCAGATCTCTGTGGTTACATTGTGGGGACACAAGAAATATGAACATAGTTACATACACACACAGACCTTCCTCTATACACTGATACAGAGGTATACACTCCTGACCTTAGTCCATACACTCAGCCAGACACACACACACACACACACACACAAATATTTGTCTTACTATACTTGCGATAAGTTTTCTTTGATGTGAATGACAATGAAGACTACTGCAGCTAATTAATGGTACACCTACCACAACCCTAACCTTAACCTCAGTAATCTAAAGCAAAGCTTTTCGTTTTTCAAATAAAAGTTGCTGTTTTTGTAATAAAACAAAAAGCAATTAAAGAAGTGAGGACTGGAAAAATGGTCCAGGTTTACCTTTCATTGTGAAGGCATGTGGTCCTCACAAGTATAGCAAGACAACACGGACACGCATGCATGCAGACACCTCATGTGATGTTCTGCCTGTGTGTATCAGGTCTACAGTTCTTTAAGAACGTGGTTTTGGTGGCATCCCCTCAGGATCGTTATGTCCCCTTCCACTCAGCACGAATAGAGCTGTGCAGGACCGCTCTGAAAGACAGGACCACAGGTCAGTGTGTTTCTGATCCTCAGCTTCACTCACAATACTCTACACAACTGTACTGTCATCAATGTTTAATGACTAAATATCTTAAGGCTTTTTAATCAGATAGTACATTTAATTTAAAATCTTAGTCTCTGTCGTGCGAGTCTGAGTCCTGTCTCAAGTCTCAGACATAGAATTCGGCCAAGATTTTATGGGAACCTTCTCATACAGTGTGGCTGCAGAAAGCACACAGTGTAAATTTGGTCTTAGACAGAGACTAGGGACGAGAGAGAGAGAGAGAGTGAGAGAGAGATTGCTGTGATCTTTGTTGAAATGTTTCTGAATTCTCCCATGTCACACTTTCTTTGATGGCTTCTTTTCGTTCAGGTTCAAGTAGCAGAGATAAAGAATTTAGTCACAGTGTGACAGCCGAGGAGATGCTTTAAAGCTTGACACACATACAAAGAAAGGACTGATCTCAACTCTGCTGAGAAATACAGAGCATAGGAACAAGGATTCTGTTATAGTGTGGAGCAGAGTCAAAGCTTTTTCATGTTCGACTTAACAATGGCGTCTTTGAGTGTCAGGGACTGGAGAATGAGCTGTAAGGTCTTATTTTTGATTGTATAGTTAGGAAAATGCTATGAACGTTCATTTTTTTCCTTTAAATGGGTTAAGTATACAGATACAGCATTCTGCAGGTGCCCTTACCATAGATGATACAGTTTTACAACGTGCAATCAAAGTAATGGAGGGTTAAGGGACTAGATCAAGGGCTCAACTGTGGCAGCTTGGTCTTCAGGTCAGTAGTCCAACAGTTTTTCACCACAGTCCCAATGTACACCCTTTATTAGGTAGACTTTCATGAAACTAACAGCCAGTCACTGATTTATGAGGGATGAATCTTAATTATAACAAATTATAATAGGAATTCAAAATCTGCCTTATAACTCCACACTTTACAAGCATAAACAGCTGGTCAAATAAAAAAAAAAGGTTTAGCATGTGTATCTCTACTGCCATAGATATTTATGTCATACTTTAATGTTTTGTTTACATATTTATATTCCCTGTTTGTCTGTCGTCCACCAGGTCCAGTCTACACAGAGATGATCAACAATCTGCTGCAGCCTCTTTTGGACGCTCCCCAGTGCCGGGTGATCCGCCACAACGTGTTCCACGCGCTACCCAACACGGCTAACACACTCATCGGCCGAGCAGCTCACATTGCCGTGCTCGACTCTGAGCTGTTTCTTGAGAAGTTCCTGCTCGTTGTCGGCCTGGATTACTTCAAATAACCGATCAGACCACAACATCTGGCCAGTCAGAAAGCTTCCAGAGCCCTTCCCATCTTCAGTCAGCTCATTCGAATGGATTAATTTTTGTGTGGCAGCTAATCGGAGATTCTCAGATTAGGTGTAACAGGTCACATCGAGGCCAGCTTACCTTCAGTGGCATGTCAGGTCCATCAGACTAAACAATAAGCAGCAAACCAGTCAGATTAAGTGTAGCTCATCTACTTGAAGGCAAATCAGAGGCTCCTGGAAGTGGAAGTGTAAAATGGTTAAACAGACATGCAGCAGGTGGTGGGTGACCCGATCAGATCTGGTCCGATAGCAAAGACAGTCAGACTGGATGGAACCAAGGGGTTACATCCAATCAGGTCACACCTTAGAGGTCAGGTGCGACTGGGAAACAGGGCTGACTGAAATATTGCTCCGATTGACTGAAATATATATAGGATATAGGAAGCAGGGGGTGGGCGACCAATTAGATTGAGGAACCAGTGGTAGAGCATGTCATAGTGAGTATATCAATGCTCGTCTACTAAAAAGGTCCAATCAGGGTGGTGTTTAGAGTTATAGACCTTGTAAACTGACTGATCAGACATCCCCAAGGTTGCCACCGATTTCAAATAGCTCAGTCAGATTGAGCCTTAACCACTTCTGAATCTGGTTGAATCTTATGAATGGACTGTGTGAAAGCCTAGCCCATATCTGACATTTGTCTGAACAGTTCACGAAACTGACACGCATGCGCAAAAGAGTAATGCTTTACATGACCCGCTCGTCCAGACGTAAAAAATCAAACGCACTCAACAGAAACAGGAACTTCTTTAATGGTCGTGTTAAAAAGGGCAAGTTATTCAGCTCCAAGTTTCTCAAACCCAGAGCAGTTGCAAATTGTGCTTTCCATGTTTTATCCACAGAGACATCACCCCACATATTTATGAGATCTGTTACTTCCCTGCTCTGCCACCGAAAACCTCTCCTCAGCGTGCATTTATGGCGAATGTCGAGTTGGAAGGACGTCTCATGTCAAATTCTGGCTGTTCAGACAGAGTCACAGTGTCTCATACTGGATATTTTTCAGACTTCAGTACCACATATGAGAGTGGTCTGAATCAAAACTGAAGCGTTTTGGGGCTGTGTCACATATGATGTAACAGACCGGATCTGGGCCACTTTTCCCTGCTGTATGAAGGTAGCCTAAATTGCAAAGCTTACTGACCTTCTGTTGATCAGACCTATGAGATTTAAGACAACTGAGGGGGAGCGGACCAATCAGTGGTCCAGATGGAGCAGTCTAGCCAGTCAGATCGAAAATTATGGTCCACCCACCATCCAATAGGCAAATCTGTCTGTTTAAACATGCTAAGAGATTCAAAGAAAGTGGTCAAGGTGGCCATGCACCTATACCATAAAACTCAGCAGATGGTAGCAATCAGATTGCACCTTAGAAGCAACCAGTCAGATTCAGACTACCATGGTGGTGAGACTGAACAGTTTATACATGTATTAACAACGTATGCATTCATGTAAATATGTATGTACAGTAAATATTTAGGACGTATAAAGAGTAGAGGTATATATAAAGATAATATATTGCAGGAGAGCTATGACATCATATAACACACTTTGGTAATTAGCAAACAGAGGAATCTGTTTTAATCGAGTGCCGTCCGTGTTTCATTAGAATGTCCGCGTTACTAACGATAGGCGTGTCGAAGCATCTCAATGTATTCAAGATCAAAGGTTCTCATTGCTGGTCATGACTTGAAAAAGGTCGGCGTCACTGGACTCTCAATACTTGAATGAATTGTAAAAAGTTTGTTTTTAAACTTCTTTTTATCAGATCACTGCCTTCTGATGTCATCAACGTCACGGCTTTTTAACATCATGAACATCCCTCCAGGCAACTGACAAATGGGCTTCATTTCATTAACTGTGTAACATACACACAGCATAAGGCCTGGAGACCTGAAGGTCAACGTACAGTGCCGTGCAAAAGTCTTAGGTATTCTATATGTTTCAGTGTATATTCTGCTTATTCTTTATTTAAGTTCTAGTGATCACTGGAAAGACAGAATGTAGTTTCTCTACATACTTTGTTTGTCCCCTTAATTCTGTTCTCTAATGGTCGGGACCCCCCCAGGACCAGCACAGATACTGTGGTGGCTCATTCTCAGTGATGTGGTGGTGGTGTATTGCACTGGTACGAGTGGGTCACTGCTGGACTGAAAAAAGTCCAACAGCCAAAAATGTCCAGCCACTAGCATCCTGTTAGCGCCAGTGAAGGATTAGAGGATGACTGACACAAACTGTGCAGCAGCAGATGAGCTGCTATCTCTGACTTCACATCTACAGGGTGGAGCAATAAGATGAATTTGTCTAATAAAGTGGACAGTGAGTGAGCAGTGTTTAAAAACTCCAGCAGCACTGTTGTGTCTGATCCGCTCATATCAGCTCAACACACACTAACACACCACCACCACATCAGTGTCACCACCCAAATAGTACCTGATCTTTGCTGGTCCTGTGGGGTCCTGACCATTAGAGGACAGAATGAAGGGGACGAACAAAGAAACAAATGAACTACAGTCTGTAATTATAGAACTACAAAGTGCAGTGAGCACAAAAACTCAAATAAAGAATAAGCAGTATATAAACTAATAAATATAGAACCCCTAAGACTTTTGCACAGCACTGTATATTTCGGAGAGAAGTTTCGAATTTCAGGATCAGGAGGAATCAGCGAGTTACAGTTATGACATCATAAAGCAGTGATTGGTCTAAAGGAAGGCATCCATTTGTACATTTGTTCCGTTTTGTTTCTTAATATGATGAAGCTTATATTTTCAGAGGATTTATTTTGTTGTATTTGTAGCTCTCCTCATGTAGCAGATCAATTGTCCCTGAAATACTGTATTAGTGTGGGAATGGTGAACGTCCACTGTAACTTGTCAGTAACTGCAGAAAGTATCGATCTGTTGCCTTATCCTTTCCGTTAACAGGCTTGTATTTATTAGTGGATTTATTCTCACCATATTGTCTAATCATATCTTCTCTCTTGTAGCTTTAAGACTGATTTGTCATCACTTTTATGTGCTTTTGCCAACATTTACCCATTGCTTTCATGTCAACCTCAATTTCTGAGTTTATTTGGGATAATTGTGTCATGGTGCCAGCGTTTGGTGTAATTTAATGTTCTGGAATTGGTCATTGGTGCAATGTTTTTAGTTGTTTTTAGTCAGTTGGTTTGTTTACTATTTATGAATCGCAACTTAAAAAAAACTAGACTACTGTGCAAAAGCCTTAGACTAACATTAGTATGTTGTTTTAGCAATGGTATATTGACCATATATAACATATTGTTGGCGATTAGATCCAAAATATTCATACTTGGTTGTGTCGCTCCATAATACTCTTTTCCACTGATCTTCATTCTAACCTTTGTGAGTTTTAGCTCTTATCTCCTTATTTTCACCCTGTGCACCTTCTGAAAAAAGTGGTTTCTTAGCTGCTATCCTTCCAAAAAGACCTACTGTAGGATGGTTATTATGCAGCTGTTGCTCAAGTGTAAAAGGAGGTCCTTAAATATAGCACTTTCTACTAATGTATACAGAAGAAGCTTTTCTTAATATTTATTTAATACTTTTTTATACTGCATAGAGATTTCCTATCTTTTCTGGCTATATCCAAATAAAGACACCGATAAATAATTATATATGGCCATTCTACATTTGCTAAAACAACAAATCTGATGGTGGCCTAAGACTTTTGCACAGTACTGTATGCGGAACATTACTCTTACTTATTTAATAAGGAAGCACTTGTGGCTTAGAAGTAAGAGCCAGCTGCTTGAATCAGCAGTTCCTGAGGACATGGGTTCGAACCCCGGTCTGGGCTTCCATCGTGAAGGTCGGGTAGTGCGGTTACAGGGCCCTGTGACAGATTGACGTCCCAACCAGGGAAGGCTTTGCACCTGTGTCCTTGTCTTTTTATAACACCCCGCTGGTCCTGTTTGTACATTCGTGTTTGTGCTGACATTAATTACTCGGTAAACACAATGTCAGCATGATTGACGCTGATTAGATTCTCTGTAGAACATCCGAGGAGGCAGAGGGCACACGTCCATTCTGAGAGCAGCTCGTACAACTTTTCTCATGTAAAATACATACAACAGCACTTTCAAAGTTTTTCCAGAGTTTTAGATCAAACACTAGAGGGACAAGTGGCTTAAATTTACCTGGTGGAATCTTTACCTGACGTTGTTTTCATGGCGAGCATTATGGAACAAAGGCCATGGGAGCTTCTCAGTATTAGTGTAAATAATTTATGGCTGGGAACACACTTATATACTTATATACCACTGACATACAATGACTGACAGGCAGTACTGGTGCCTAACAATTTCTGGGGCCCACGTTTGATCCATGCCACTTGGTGCTATCTCTATGGAGTTTGATATGTTCTCCTTATATCCACTGAATAATAATGAATAGTGTTTACTCTGAAGGTGGTGGAATGCTTATGCTTACATTTAATTAGACACTAAAAAAATAGGGACTCACTCTGACACCTTGAGCTATCACAGCTATCACCCCATCACATAATATTTTGTTAAATTTCGAAACTCAAATATTCAGCCTTTACAGAGAACAAACATAATATACAGTACTGTGCAAAGGCCACCATTACATTAGATATACCTTTTCTTTAGGAATAATGGCATAATGGTATAATGGATATGTATAATTAGACGTCTTTAGTAGAATACAACCAGAAAATACAGGAAATTTGTAAGCACTATTTAAAAAAAATGAAAAAGTCATAAAAACAGCTTTTCATAAGGCTGTATATGTCTGTTAGTCGCACTGCTCACAAATGGAGTGTAAAGCCAGTCATATTTATGATTGAACGATATTCTAGCAGGAGTACCTTATACAAGGAGAACATACCAAACTATGCATACAGTTGGAGATTAATCTGGGTCGCTGAAGATGTGAGGCACCAACACTACCTGTTAAGTCACTGTCACCACATAATTATTATTATTATTATTATTATTATTATTATTCACTTCCATACCCATTTGATACACACACATACATACATACATATATATATATATATATATATATATCTATATATATATATATATATATATATATATGTATGTGTGTGTATATATGTATAAATAATATTTAAAATAATAATAGCAACAGTCATATAACATTAATAATAACAATTTATATGTATTTACACACAAAATAAAATTGTTACTATTGTTGTTATATGACTGTTGCTACTATTTTAAATATTATTTTTATTATATATATATATATATATATATATATATATATATATATATATATATATATATATATATAATTTTTTTGTTTGTTTTTTTGTTTTTGTTTTTTTTTACATGTATGATGTAAGCAGGGTGGGAGAAGGGCAGCTATGTTTCATGTTAACATTGCACTGTTGTTAATTTCTTTGTGTGTGTGTGTGTGTGTGTGTGCGTGGCTAATTAAACCGTACTCTCTGTCGAAGCTATGATCTGTTGATCTACTGTGTTGTGACATCATCGATGACATCACCCGTGCCAATCATAGTCTAATATTTTTCTATGTCTGCTTACTGTAACGTTCTTTGTAGCTTTCACTCAAATGTATAAATATAAATATCATATATTCACTATATTTAAATCTGTATTACATCCTAGAAATATATGACGATCAAACAGACTATATAAAATAAATATTATTCTTATTTTAAACCACTGTTTCTTGTTATCGTATTACATTCTTTTAGTACCAAGACTGATTTCTAACAAACTGTCACACAGATCCAGCCACCGTCCTGAGGAGCTGAGACACAGGAGTCTCTAGCGAGTCAGAAACACACCAGGAAACATCCAGAAACTGTACGGAGCACAACCGAACTTCCAGCAGTGCCAGTAACCTGCGTGGACTTTGGTACTGTTAACCTACACCTGGGATTTTTTGTGGTGCCAGATAGCTGACAACAATGTCTGGATATACAGAGGTGCCAGGAAGTGAACACAACTCAATGACGCAATGACAGAGCTCACCTCTCCAGAGGCAGGACATGAGCCGGAGTGGCTCATTTAGTAGAGAGCTGGTTCTAACTGCATCTAACAAGGTGAGGTCTGTCAGTTACTGCCAGTTAATGCCAATGATTTGTGTCCATATTCAGTCATTGAGAACCAGGACTTTCATGCTATGTTGTACACTTTGGAGCCAAGATACAGTATCCTGTCTCAAATATGTTTTATCCTATCCATATGTTACAAGACTTTGAAAAGACTAAAGTCAAACATCTTCTCACATCTAAAGACAAGTCACAGAATTTTTAGTCACAGACTATGATTTTCCAAAGGCTGGGGATTTTGCATGATTACTATTTGCTAGACTCCCACTGCATTCCTTTTAATATTATTTCAAATCTTTTGAAAGCACACACCTCAACAAAAAAACAGTTATCCACACAGATTGTACAATAAACAAAGTGTCTTCTTAAGTACTGTAAGGTTTCTTAAGATCAAATAAGGAAAACGCCACATTTCATTATTTTATGTACAGTATTACGTTCCTATGTTATTTCAGTGCTTGAATTTTACATATTTTTAATCATGTCCCTTACACTTTGGAGTGCAGTCATTTTGCACAGAAATGTACAACACAGTAAATAGCCCAAATCCATTTAGTGAAATGAAGTGTTTCCATGATTTGGTCAGGTATCTGTAGGGCTACACCTACTGAAGTGTAAAAATCACCTTTACCTGTGCCATCCAGATAGAGTGCACATGCAATCTCCCATTTAGTACTGGAGAAAGACAGAGAAAGCTCACCTATTGGTTGTCGAAAATGTTCACGTCACTATTTTCGTGAACCAAGACTTAAGACTTATGATAATGCTAAACACAGTTGATTTTATCCTAACACCAATATGAGAAAAGGACTGACCACCTTACACCGAATGAGATGACACGAGTGCGACAACTCTAGCCAGACTCTCTTGAATTTATTCCGATATTGGAAATTTGTCTGCTGCAGTGAAATCACTTGAAAAGTCGTTTGATGTACATCTGGCATTACTGACACAGAGATCCCCACAATCTACAACGATCTACAACCAAAACCAAAGTCATGGAATCACTGTATTGAAAAAAGATGCATCGCTAATTTATTAATAATCAAATCACCGCCCTCTGAATCGTAATCAAATTGAATTATGAGGTGGCTAGTGATTCCCACCCTTACTGTCTGGTGTGTGTTTTTCCCTTTGTGTTTCTGCCTCGAATGAGGGTCTTGAGTCTCAGCACCTCTTGGGGTGGGGGACTGGGTCTGTTCCTATCACGTGACACAGACCTGTGTCATGTCGCAGACCAGTGTTGTCCCCACACTACATTATGGTCTTTGAAGGAGGATCTAAAAACCCAGGCTCCTGAGGAACGTCCTCAATTTCTCAATAAGGAGCCTGGATTTAATGAAATCCCATTCAGTCAATTACAACTAACAATTGCTTTTTTCCGTCTATTTACCCCCTAAGCTAAAGATTTTTGGATTTCAAATGAGAGGCTGGATGGTAATGAAGCGTAACGTGTCCCGTTAAGGCCATCAAAGCTTCATAAACAGACAGATGGCAAGTTTAGAGTCGGACTGATACAAATAAAAAAAACTTCTTGTTTGTCCTTGTTGTCCAGTGATCATAAAGGAAGGCGAAACAAAATCAAGCAAAGATGAACATCTCATATTCAGAGGTCTAACAGATTTACAGCTGGAGGACACACAGCCATTCTTCATCCTCAGAGACCAATGGAGGATGAGTTGTGTCATTAAATCCATCACCGAGAGCGTCTTCATTCCTTTGTTTGTGGAACGAAGCCAATCATGTCTCCCTCACTGATGGTTTCTAGGAAGCCGTTGGCACTCAGCACAGCTCCGGTGGGAGTAATTAGCCGGTCGTAAATCTGCCCAGGCGGACACTAATAGCATCTCTCAAGGCTTCATTATCCAATACAGCAGTGATGGCGCACAGATACGCTGTCAAAGTAGGACAGGGGCTCTCACTGAGGTCGTCCAGTTTCTGCAAAGATGAAGATACTAGCGCCTTGTTACCCAAAGTGATACTTCAGAAACTGAATACATAACATAGATATTAACATATTCAGGCCATTCTCAGGTGCATAAGGAGATTAAATATTTGTATTATGTTCAGACAATAATGACTGGACCTGATGACTCCCACAGGATGCATGTAAAATCATGACTACTACACCGTACTAAAAAGTTGGCAGCAAGCATTGTGGCTCAAAGGCATCCTTTAAATTTCTTCAAGCTGCCAGGATGACAGGCACCAGGAACGTCCCAGGAGCTACATCATCCTGCATGGCTCCCTGACTCTTTTCCCTTTCCAGAGCAGGCCGCTTAATTGCTGCTCAGGTCCATATCACCGACTTTACAACAAAATGTATTCTCCTAGTGGTTTTAAACCTTTTTAAATAATGTGTCTGATTTGAATGTCTGCTTACTGCAGAAAGAATGTGGAGTATTTATGCAGTTTCTTGGAATTATAATTGTGGATGGGGTATCAGCACTACACTTAAACAGAATGGACACTGCTGCACCAGACAAGTTTACACATAGAGTTCTAGCTTGCAACTGACAGAGAACTACTCATGAGCAGATACTGTTTGCATGTCCCGTGTCCAGTTGTGTTTCTGCCATCCCCTGGTGACTCATTTATCTAGCCTTGTGCTTTCAGAAAGAAACACAAGCTTTCATTTCACAAACAACAAAATAGCCTGTTTGTTCTACTTTTTGTTTCAAAGGTTGTAGAGTGCTGGTACATAGATACTATATGTAATGATGTGTCCCTGGGTTCAAACCAGCTGTCCACTGACAAATCCATCTCGTTGTATGTGTAGGCCTGATCCTGAGCTGTTGCTGTTCAGCTCTGTGCTGCAGTGTTTTGCTGTTAAAAACTTACTGGTTCACCCAGAGAGGTACTGTGTATGTGCTGTGACCCCTGCGTCAGAAGGATGAGAAAGCAGACCCTATATATTTCTTAGATGGATGTGAGTATGGACCTTATGGACCTTCTGGCAATTAAATGGAGGAGATTAAGCAAGGTATAGTAGAGGTGTTGGCTCTAGGTTTCCCCCTAAGGCTCAAGTTCCAGTGAATGAGTGAGATGAGAGCAAAATACTTGGCTGAAAAAGTTGCTTTGAGTTTAGCCTATAGTTAATGTGGTGCAGTGTACAAAATCGGCCCTCAAAGAGCATATTTGTAATTGTCAAAATACATTCATTGAGTTTAGCAGACGCCCTTATCGAGACTGAATTACAGTTAACCTGAGCAATGAAGGGTTAAGGGCTTAACCATGACAGCTTGGCTGAGCTGAGATTTGAGCTCACAGCCTTATAAATGGTAAACCATTTGAAAGCCTTGACATCCTTAATGTACAAAAGTTTGTCCACTCCTGCACTAGTCTATGATGCTCTGACATTCGAAAGCGTTGCGTGTTTAGTCTTTTGACAGTGCTGCATGACTATGATACATGGCTCAGTAACAAAGTCTGTCACAATTTAAAGATTAAAGGCTTTGAAGAAGCTGCCTTCCAGGTCAGACCCCATTACTGTACATCCTGCGTTAGTTTATGTCACGTCAGTTTAACTGCTCAAGTGCTGCTCTGCTGTGACCGAACAGCTCCTGTTAACTATAGATGATGCCATCTGCACATACTGTCTAATGCATGGGTCAGCCTGGCAGTACTGTAGTACACAAATACAAAATAAATCTGGCACCGACAAATTAAAGCCAGAAACAGGCCTGGAAAGAAAGGCTTGTTAAAAAGTAGCAGTCAGAAGTTTCTTAAACTATTATTAACATAAAAGCTTGAAGTGATAGCAAGGCAGTATGGCTTAGTAGCTGAAATGACATTTAGACGTTATCCTAATTAATGGCACTGAATAAGGACTTGGCTTTTGTAATGTCAGTTAGCTGCTGTTCAATGGCCTTTCCTTGCAGACCTGTTACTGGCTTTTTCAAAATAGCACATTACAGGGCCAGCTTGTGTATATATACACATACAATACTGTGCATAAATCTTAGGCCACCATTAGATTTGTTGTTTAGGCAATGGTGTAAATAGTCAACCTTCTTCCACTGGTCCAAGGCCAGTTCTGACACTCGTGTGCTCACTGTAGATGTTTTTTTGAATGGAAGAGAGGCGTTTACATGGTGAGCACTCTATCCAATCTGAGACTAGGCAGGCTTATACACAGCATATGGCTTTATACTCTAACTGTCTGAGAAAACATCTCCATAACGTACCCAATATAAACACACTAATCTGTACAAAGAGTGAGGACAAAGTAAGGACCGAGCATATAAATCAACAATAGGTCAGGGCTACTCTTTGCTGAAGTCAAACTTTAGTGTGTGTACTTTAGCAAAAATGCCAAAACCATTTTTCTTGCTTAGTGTGAACAGGCGTCTCTCTGACCTCGACATTTTCCAAAGTGAAACCCAGTTCTGTTGGCAAACATCAGATATACTTCAGCAACAGAAACGTGCTGTAGATAAATACTGAACATCAGCCTTAATAAATCGTGTATGACTGTAATTGCTTCGCACCTTGCTTTGAAGGTCAAGGTACACATGCTCCAACATGGGTCAAGGGTTGCTTGGATAAAAGCACATGAAGCACAGTGGTGTATTGGTTCGACCAATTAGTGGAACAAGGCGGAAAGTGAGGAGTGTAGTAACAAATATATCCAGAAAGCACTCTTTAAATGCAGTATATTATTCCCACTGGTGCAAGAGTACGTCAAGAGTACAACCTCTGCTGTGAGTAACATGCAAGGGGAAATTAAGCCAACCGAGAGTATTGGAAAGCTTAGTAGCATGTGGGCGGGTTTATCAAGGTCGGCTTAAAAGAATCAACAGCTCAGCTGGAGAGAAGAGCCAGCAGGTTTAGTTAATTTAACAAGGTTATTACATTGCATTTGATGGATTTCGCAAGGCACATTTATTTAAGGAAATTGCAACATGGTAAATAAACGAATGCTCACCCATGTCTGTCGTCCTGGATTTGTAAAGAGTGGAGATTAACATTTTTTGCTATAATTAGGCCTTATATAATTAGGCAGCAATTTTGATTTACATATGCTTTGTATATCTCTCTGCATATAAAGAGGGAGTATACAGTGGTGCTTGAAAGTTTGCGAACCCTTTAGAGTCCAAAACCCAGGCTCTGTCATGGGATGGGGTCAGGTCAGTGCCCTTGGCAAAGGTCATTTACCAGTTTTGTGATGGCTGCATTAATGTACAAAGAAAGTACACTGAGATTTTAGAGCAACATACAGTGGTGCTTAAAAGTTTGCAAACCCTTTAGAATTTTCTATATTTCTGCATAAATATGATCTAAAACATCATCAGATTTTTACACAAGTCCTAAAAGAAGATAAAGAGAACCCAGTTAAACAAATGAGACAGAAACATTATACACGGTAATTTATTCATTGAGGAAAATGATCCAATATTACATATTAGTGAGTGGCAAAAGTCAAGTCTAGTCACATTTATTTATATAGCGCTTTTTACAATGGAGCATTGTCTCAAAGCAACTTTACAATTTTAGATTATCTCCTAATATCTACATCCAATCCCAAATTGAGCAAGCCTAGGGCGACAGTGGCAAAAAAAAAACTCCCTAAGTGTTATGAGGAAGAAACCTTGGGAGGGCCAAGACTCAAAAAGGGACCCGACCCAACTATAAAGCTATGTACGGCACATTGTTGGCACATTGATTTTGGAGGGACAAAGACTCAAAAAGAGACCCAACCTCGTTATGCACCCTCAATGTTATATGCTTACCTAAATAATACATTTATCCTAATAGTATAAATACAACAAAACTAAGTAGAATAACTAATGTAGCGATTAAAAAAAATGAAATATACAGCAGCAACAACAACATCAATCAAACGGCTGTTTATGCAGGACATCTTTGGTTAGCCTGTTTATGAAAAATGGGTCCTTTATATATGTAACGCAACGGCGAGGAGTCAGGAGACAGACGCGTGCCCCTGGTAAGCGAGATTCGCATTTTTTGATACATCGTGAATCGGCACCGAGAGAGACCTGAGTGCCGCTTAAGTAGGGTGAGAAACAGGTGTGCATCATTAGCGTTCACGAACGCAGGTGTGGCGAGCCAACCGGCTCGCGGGCGTGACAGAGCCTCCCCCCCCACGGAGTCCAAGACAGAGCCAGGACTCCAACAGGACATCCCCGCATAAGGCTACGAATCTGGGGGGTTCCTCGCCGGGCGGACTCTCGGAGAAGACCGACAGCAGTCGAATGGCTGACGAGTGAGGAAACCGAGCAGGTGCTGATGAACGAGGAGGCCGAGGGGACGCTGGCGAGCGCGGGTGCCGACTGGACGCTGGCGAGCGAGGGTGCCGACTGGACGCTGGCGAGCGGAGTCGACAACAGGAAGCGGGGCCCGCTGAGGGTCGGAGGGAAGCGAAACGGAGGCGGCGAGGTCCGCGGTGGCGGGGGACGGCGGCAGCAGTGAGACAACCTGGACGAGCTCGTGGAGGGACATGATCAGCGAGCGCTGGTCCTCGGCGATGGTTTTGACGACCTGAGCCACCTCCCCAAGCCGTTCACGGAAGTCGGCGAGCTGCCGTCCGACGGCAGAAGCAGGGTCGCAACCAGAGCCAGTAGCCGCTGTCTCCATGTCGGCCGATTCATCTGTAACGCGACGGCGAGGAGTCAGGAGACAGACGCGTGCCACTGGTAAGCGAGATTCGCATTTATTGAGCCTGAGGCATTGAGGGATAGAAGAGGCCGAGAATGGCGTGGTGAGGCTAGAAAGAAACATCGTGAATCGGCACCGCGAGAGACCTGAGTGCCGCTTAAGTAGGGTGAGAAACAGGTGTGCATCATTAGCGTTCATGAACGCAGGTGTGGCGAGCCAAGCGGCTCGCGGGCATGACAATATATATAAAATGAAAAATTTAAATAAATAACATATACACTATAATAAAATAAAGAAAGAAATAAAACTATTAAATCTATTAAATGAACTACAGAATACAATACACAGAATACAGAATACAGAATATAAGCAAGGCATTAATTAGTTTATTATAATTGGAGTCACTAAAGGTCTCACCGTGCCCGCAGGTCTGTGCCAGTTTCTGACTTTTCATTTTAGTTCTGCTGTTATAGCCAGAGTCCTGGCTTGCACTGGCATCATTTGCATGTGCTTTAAAGTTTGGTTCTCCTCCAACCCTAACATTTTTCATGTTTCTGAGCTGCATGTTTACGACTGCAGTGTGACATTACCCTTTCCCAGACCCACCAGATCCTGATTTAGTAGCTGCTTCATCTGTGAGTACCTGCATTACTTACTGTAGTGAATCATCTCACCTTCACACCTTCACTCTCCTCAGTGACTATTTATTGTTACAGTTTGACTGTCAGAAAGTTTATTAAATGTTACATTTGAATTGAACATGTGCTTTATTATACACAACTGCTGCTCTGAATGGTTCCGACATAATCTTCTTTAGTCTCATCTAGAGGAGGATGGAATCTGGCTCCTCTCAAGGTTTCTTCCTAATTGGTCTCATTGGTCTTCTGGCTTGTTCAGTTGGGATCTAGACTGAGAATGCCTGTTGTAAAAATCGCTGTTCAAGGAAATTAAACTTGAACTTGAGCATAACCCAAAGTGTATGAAATAACTCATCAAAGAGAGCCAATTAGGACATTTAGTAGAGACATAGCATTGAATTACAATTCATCACAGATAGAAGTAGGTACATAAAATGAGCTGTAATGCAGATTAGACAATAACTGAGTAAACATGTCTGTTACAATATCCTTACTAACTTTCTTTTCACCTGATTGACTTCCCTCAAGGTGAACCCTACCACCCACTACCACTCAAGCTTCAGCAAAAGCTCTCAGCGTTTTACATTCAAATTATGTCCACTTCAGGCCAAAGCTGATGAGATTACCATGTGTGAAATTCATTCATCCATACAGGAGAGGAGAACAAGGATGAGGAGGTGGGTGTAATGGTACAGGCATGCAGGATGGGCATGGAAGGATATGAAGGGTGATGCTTGACCCAGCCACAATAATAATGATAACAATAATAATAATAAGAAGAAGAAGAAGAAGAAGAAGAAGAAGTCGAAGTCCAGTCCCTCTGAGTCCAGTGCCCTATTTGCTTGGCTAATAATACTACTACTAATAATAATAACATTCTCTTATTTAAGTTTACTTTATTAATATACTAAAACAGCTCCATTTGGTGTTTGGTGACTTCAGTAGGACTTGAGTGTCAAGACTTGAGACTTACTTATTTGCAACTTAGTGGATTGTTCCCACCTTTGACTACCACTACTGCTACTATAAATAATAATCAAACCACACAAAGTTACAGTGTGTTAAGGTTGTGTGAGTCCCAAAAACGGACAAAAAAGCATGCATAAATCAACAATAGGTCAGATCTCCACTTCAGCAAAGACAAATGTGGGCTTGTTTAAGAAAAATGCCAAACTCATTCATTTAATCACCTACAGTAACCTTGAACTAAAATTACTAGAGTTTTTCATGCCTATTCTTTTGGCTTGATGATTCTGATAATGTAGATTGATGTTTGTTAAAAAGATGTGTGTGGTGTATTGTAAAGGACTGACTTGTCCAGAGTGTACAGTGGTGCTTGGAAGTTTGTGAAACCTTTAGAATTTTCTATATTTCTGCATAAATTTGACCTAAAACATCAGATTTTCACACAAGTCCTAAAAGTAGATAAAGAGAACCCAGTTAAACAAATGACAAAAATATTATACTTGGTCATTTATTTATTGAGGAAAATGATCCAATATTGCATATTAGTGAGTGGCAAAAGTATGTGAACCTTTGCTTGCAGTATCTGGTGTGACCCACCTGTGCAGCAATAACTGTAACTAAACGTTTCCTGTAACTGTTGATCAGTCCTGCACACCGGCTTGGAGGAATTTTAGCCCATTCCTCCGTACAGAACAGCTTCAGCTCTGGGATGTTGGTGGGTTTCCTCACATTAGCTGCTCACTTCAGGTCCTTCCACAACATTTCCATTGGTTTAATATACATGTGTTTTTTTTTCCAAGACTTGATGTGTGGGTTTTTTGCCTTTGGATGCGTTACTATGTCACCCATGCCAGTACTGCTTTTGTTATTTTTATGTGTTTGTGTGTGTGAGTGTGTTAAGTCATCACACCACACACTTCTAATTGCCAGGTAGGTTTACCATTATAAATTGGAATGTGGTACGATGTCAGGTTTGCATTAGTAGTTGTATCCTGCATGTGTACCTGTAAGGCAGGGTGGTCTTTTCTCCTTGTTGTTTCAAAGTGTGATCAAATATTGTATCTTTGTGTTAATAATCATACATGCACCTCCCTCTGCTTTTTTTTTTGGACTGTTATTGGCTACACGCAGTCCTAGTGTGACAGGGTGTTGGCATTACCAAGTTGCTGAGGTAAAATAAAAGTCAGAAAAAATAAAACATAGATTTGTTATTGTTTTTTCATTCTTTAAATGAATATCTAAATGTAGGCACTGGATTTATAATAGCTCCATATGTACTCCTAATTGAAAAAAAAGTGTCTGGATCTAATTGAATTACATCATAGAATGTACCAAAAATATCTGCACCATTAAGTCAGTAATAGATGTACTGTACTGTACTGTGCAAAACCTTAAGCCACCATTATATTTGTTGTTTTAGCAACGGTATAATGACCATACATAACATATTCTTCATGACTGGAATAACTCAATCCATAATCCCCTTTTCCATTCATCTTTATTCCAGTCTTTGTGAGCTTTAGCATATCTTATCCTTTTCACTCTGTTCCCCTTCCAACACGGTAGTTTCTTGGCTGCTACCCTTCCAAAAAGACCCTTCCTGATCAAGCTTCTTCCGACTGTAGATGGGTCAACTTGCTATTCCAATGAAGTTACCAGATGCTGCTATTGCTCAAGTGTAAGGGGAGATCACACTAAATACTTGCCACTGTACCCTATAGAAGCTGTTTTTTCAGATTTTTTCATAGTACCACATAGATTTCCTGTATTTGCTGGATGCATTCTAATATAGAGCCTGAGAAATAACTATATCTGGTCATTATGCCATTGCTAAAACAATGGTATATGATCTAATGGTGGTCTAAGACTTTTGCACAGTACTGTATAGCTAAATGAAAGATAGATAGATAGATAGATAGATAGATGGATAATAAAAAGTTAATTGCTATATGCATTGCTATTCCAGTATTTATATAAATCAGATCTAACTCAAATCACTCTATAATTATATATGAATTTTCTCCTGTTATTTTGCTGCAGCTCTGCTTTGTGTGTTTTGACTTGTATTTGTGTCAGCTCCAATCTCAGACTTCCAGATCAGACTCAGATCAAACATACGCTTCTGAAAATCCCATTAGCTTCATTCCAAGCAAGTTGTTACAGGCCAGTAAGTCCTGAATGATTTGTAATCTCATCATTCATGCCACGTCACGTTGGTTCCTGTCTGCCAGACCCGGTTCTGTCTCCATCATTAATCATGTGAGCAACATCTTTAAAGCAACCACTGACCGGTCCGTCCATCCAGTCAGGCTCTCTGTGCAATTATATCAGCATGCCTACCCTTTTCTTCCTCCATACACACATAGTGCGTCTGCTTCATAAGCGTTTTATTAAAAGATGTTCATTGTGCTGCGTTCATTAGCTACTCAGAATGAGAACAGTTCATTAACAGTGTATGCTCGCTGCTTTGCCTCAGCTTGAGTCTGGCTCTTGCTCAGCTTGTGTTATCCGTACTTAGTATAGGAGAGAGAAGCTAACGCCGCAGGTATCTCTGACTCTGCATGAGGCCAGATATAACGATGTTACCATCATCAGGTCACCACTGTTCTATACCTTTAATGTGATCTTTTTCTTTTCATCATTTCTCCAACCTTCATTTCCTTCTGTTCTTTACTGTTCCCTCCCAAGCTGCCGATGCACATTTCAGCTGACCTTTTTTCTCTTTCTGAAAATGTTCAGATCACCTGCGGCACTTTTGCATTCGATATGCTTGCATTCTAAGCATAGTAAATCCTTTACAAGGTGTGCGCCATTTAACGACCACATTATGTTCTGTGAAACAGGTCTTTGGCTGAACTGGACGTTCTCTGGACACTGCCATAGTCACATAGTCTCTACGTGCTACTGTGATGTAAATATAAATGGTATTTTCACAAGAAAACTGTGTGCAAGCGATCAGTAAATATATGTATCACTAGTTGGAGTGACACGTATCACTCCAACTACCAGACATCGTATCAGCGTCATCAATTGATGTTTTAATGTTTTATATCAATCTTCAGTTTAATCAAGCACATTCAGGTAACTTAGCCCTGTCTGTCAAAGCGACTACTGGTTTTCCTTTGTGATTCTGACATATAATATGATTTCCTCACAAACATCAAACCACTCTTTCTATACTACCTGCACGTGGTGTCAGGGCTTCAGCCTAGGGCTTGCCTGAGGGGGCTGAGCAATATCAGAGGGATGGAAACAAGCCCTTGGTTTCGGCCATGTTTGACACCAATTGCTGGAAGTCAAAGTAACAGGAGACAAGACCATGGAGAGGCTAAGTGGAGAAAGCATTTTTAGATTTTAAGTAAACACATTACTGAACACATTATTAGAAGAACATTAATTGTAGGTTAAAAATTAATAATCAGATGCAGAGCAGAATGGGTGACAATGACTCCACCTGGTCAGTAAGAAATAATTTAAATAAACATCTGAAAACCTGGAGTAATCATTGTTTTGTATTGAAAAGCATGGTGGTGGCTGAAGAGCCAAACAGGAGCTACTCCAGATGTCATTCCTACAATGTTAGAATGGAAACCTTGAGCTTCATATTGTAAATGAAACTTTATTTGGGTGATGCCAGTGCATACAGGGGGGCAAAGTCACACAGTACTGTTGCCTCACAGCTCCAGAGACCCATGTCCTAGCATGGATGCTGCCTGAGTTGTATTTGCATGTTTTCCCCATGTACTCCAATTTCCTCCCACTTTCCACGTGTCTCCACTTGTACACGTGTTTTTGCATGTGCCCTGTGATGGAATAGCACCATGTCTAGTGTTTGTTCCCCATCTTCCACCACGTGCTACCGGTTACTCCCCGGCCTCCATGTGAGCCTGGATTATATTACTTGGAATTGGAAGGTGAGTGAATATAAGTGACATTTCCACTGTGTAGTCCATACATAACCTTAATTGTACAATCAGACTTTATTACAAGTACTACAGATGAACTGTGTAATCAGTTATTAATAGACAGGTCCAGACAAGCTTTTTTCCAGACTTTTGTTCCATTACCATTTAGTCATTTATACTTTCAATTGATGCAATCCTACAATCCAAGCAATTCGGGTTAAGAGCCTTGCTCAAGGACCCAACAGTGGCAGATGGGCAGAGATGGGATTTGAACCCACAGTTCACTACCTTGACTGCTACACCACCACAGTTCAAGTTTTAACATTTTAATGAAACAAAATAATGTTTGCCGAAATTCCTCTGAAATCATATAGACTGCGGTTGTCTTTGATTAACAGTGAGTAACACATTGCATAGTTAAGTAACACACATTTAGGAATCCAAACCCACGCAGCACAAGTGATCACATAGTTGCTGCTCTGAATTTCTATTGACTCATAATCATATCTGCCCTAAGAAAAGGTCTAGGTAAGTAAAACTCCCACAGGCTGCACTTCATATCAATTATTTATACACAGGCTGCCCTGTGAGTTTGTAGGTCATGTAGCAGATGTGTGCCTGAGAGAAGAATTTAAAGAAATCATGTTTTCTGGCAAGATGAATCATCCAAATCCTCCATACACTCTACATTTCTCTCTGGGTGGATAATCTGGAGTTATCCGGGATCAGAGTTAATCTGTTTTACATCAGGATTTTCTTTCACAGAGCATAGCCAGACAAATCCGTCTTCCTCCAGGCCACACGAGCACTAAGAACTTAGAACTATACTTGCTATTAGTGCAGAGAAATCAGTGCTTCGCTCTTAATGCACATCTTTCCCCTTTCTCAGCATTAAAGACAGCCAGGGCTTTGGTGTCTTCCTGGATGTACTGTATGTCCAGTATTTTGCTGAAGGTTTTGTGGTCTTTATTCCAGGATTATGATCTGATCCTGATGTATTGTCATACTATTACAATATTTTATTTTATTAAAACTACAGCATGCCACTGATGTCCTTAAAGTACAACCCCAAATCAACCCCAATTGTTCCTTACATTACTTCGACTTTCATTTCAGACAGTATGAACCCAAGATATTTCATGTTTTGTCTGGTCAGTTTCATTTGTTATTAAGCATCCATTCCTGCACTACAGGGCTGAAACACATTCCAAAAAAAGTTTGGATAGTAAAGCATTTAACACCGTTTTATGTTGCCATTCCTTCTCACAACATTTAAAAAACATTTTGGCACAGAGGATACCAAGTGATTTAGTCCTGCACACCGGCTTACACCGTAAGCCGTACACACTGTACAGAACAGCTTCAGCTCTGGGATGTTGGTGGGTTTCCTCACATTAACTGCTCGCTTCAGGTCCTTCCACAACATTTCCATTGGATTAAGGTCAGGACTTTGACTTGGCCATTCCAAAACATGAACTTTATTCTTCTTTAACCATTCTTTGGTAGAACGGCTTATCTGCTTAGGGTCGTTGTCTTGCTGCATGACCCACCTTCTCTTGAAATTCAGTTCATGGGAAGATGTCTTGACATTTTCTTTTAGAATTAGATATCATTCAGAATTCATTGTTCCATCAATGATGGCAAGCCGTCCTGGCCCAGATGCAGCAAAACAGGCCCAAGCCATGACACTACCATACATGTTTCACAGATGGGATAAGGTTCTTATGCTGGAATGCAGTGTTTTCCTTTCTCCAAACATAATGCTTTTCTTTTAAACCAAAAAGTTCTATTTTGGTCTCATCCGTCCACAAAACATTCTTCCAATAGCCTTCTGGCTCGTCCACGTGATCTTTAGCAAACTGCAGAGTAGCAGCAATGTTCTTTTTGGAGAGCAGTGGCTTTCTCCTTGCAACCCTGCCATGCACACCATTGTTGTTCAGTGTTCTTCTGATGGAGGACTCATGAACATTAACATTAGCCAATGTGAGAGAGGCCTTCAGTTGCTTAGAAGTTACCCTGGGGTCCTTTGTGACCTCACCAACTATTAAAACACCTTGCTCTGGAGTGATCTTGTGGTCGGACCACTCCTGGGGAGGGTAACCAATGCTCTTCCTCCGTTTTTGACACAATCTGTCTGACGTGGAATTGGGTGGGTCCAAAACTCTTAGAGATGGTTGGTACCCTTTTCCAGCCAGATGAGAATCAACAACTCTTTTTCTGAGGTCCTCAGATAATTTCCTTTGTTCGTGTTCATGATACAGTGCCCCAAACATGTGTTGTGAAGACTTTGATAGATTCCTGTTCTTTAATAAAAAGGGTGCCCATTCACACCTGATTGCATCACTATTGATTGAAAACACCCTGACTACTGACTATGGTTAATCCTAGGGGTTTCACATCTTTTGCCACTCGAATAATAGTAATATTGGATCATTTTTCCTCGTAAATACATGACCAAGTATATATTTTGTCTTTTTTTTCATTGTGTAACTGGGATCTCTTTTATTTCTAATTTAGGACTTGTGTGAACCAATCTGATGATGTTTAGGTCATTAGTATGCAGAATTTAGAAAATTCTAAAAGGGTTCACAAACTTTCAAGCACCACTGTCTGTTGATCTATAATTGGTATTTTTATAAATTAATGCTAAATAACAAGAAGAGTAAGTGACATTTGCACGGACCCCCCCAAAACTGAACCAATCCCCAACTTTTTGTGGATGTGTTGCGGCCCGAAATGAGGAGTGCGATTGTTTATTAAAATTGAAACGAAGGGAGGTGACATGACAGAACATGAAATATCTTGGTTCATACTGTTTGCAATGAAATTAAAAGGTTAAAGTAAATTAAGTAGGAACATTTTTTTGTACTATTGGGTATTTTCCATTATTGTACCATTTTTCTGAATTGGGGTAGTTAGTATGTTGTTGAATTAAATTATTTGTTATATGTCTATAAATAAAAGTATAAGTACATTTTAGGTTGCATTGAGCTGAGTTAGCCATCCCTTAACCATTTTTAGGCGTTAAGGGTTTCAGGGTCACTTAAAGGCAGATGCTTCTTTTTTAATAAAGGTTGTTTGAACCGAAGAAAAGCTGGAAGGTAGTGCCAGAGATTCTCAAGCCTGCGTACTGGTGCCGTGATGGAACGTGTCATTGTAGTTACTGGACAAATAGCTCAGAGGGGCTGGTGGTAGGGATACAGAGATAGAGAGGGCATAAGGGATTGCGTGATGACGGGAACTGAAATACCATTGCCAAGCTGCACAGATGTTGCCACAAACCATTCATCACCATACAGCGGCTTTCATAAGATGGGTGTACCTCTTAATTCCCGCCATAGTGTAGGAGAGCGAATGATTTGCTGGCCGCGCTTACTACCTTATTCTCTTGGCATTTCATTTCACGTCAAGCAAGCAAGGTCAGATTTATTTATAATAGCGCTTTTTACAAATGGAGCCTAAGCATTGGTCTCAAAGCAACTTTACAGGTTTAGATATATCCTAATAACACGTCCAAATCTCAAATTGAGCAAGCCTAGGGCGACAGTGCAAGGAAAAACTCCTAGTCTAGGAAAGAAACCTGGAGGACCAAGACTCAAAAAGGGGACCCAAACCTCCTGGGCGCGTAGATGATACATCTAAGAGCGAACTAAAGTCATGGAGTCAAAGTTTGAATAGACTGTGAAGGTATGCACATCGACTTAAGTGGTGGGGTTATGATGATAATCTAGAGCGAAACTAAAAGTCATGGAGTCATGGTCGAATATAAAGTGAATGATGACAGTGGGCGATCCATAGATGTACATCATGTGTAGGGCGGAAACTGCCGGAAACCACAGCTCGGAGAGGAAAACAGGGAAAAAATGTAATTAGTTATGATTAAGAGGCACAGTTGTTTATTAACAATCATGAATGCCAGGTCAATCACTGATGCCAAGTGTAGCATGAGACCCCGGCCGGCATAGCTAAGCAGCCATAGCTGAAAGCTAGAAAGAGGAAGAGGAACGGGTAGGAAAAACACAGCCCAAGAGGGGATAACATGAGACATTGGCAACCCCACGAGCGGCAGAGAAGACAGCAACCCAAACGTCTCTGAATCAACCATAAGACTCTTTGACTATGAACCCCCAGCTCTGCCCTTATTCTAAGGCAAGATTGCATGGTCAGATCAACGAGGACCGAAGCCTAAGTTCAGCCAGACCGCCAACTCGACACTCCCGGCTAACGGGACAAGGCAGGAAGGCCAGACATGGACTCCAGACTTCGGCCCCAGGACCCAAGCCTTGAACCTGGTCTAAATCTAGTCAAAAGCCTGCTTAAATAGGTATGTCTTTAGCCTAGACTTAAAACTTTGGAGGGTGTCTGAATTTCGAACGATAGTGGGAAGTTTATTCCATAGTTGGGGGGCCATGTATGAGAAAGCCTTTCCCCCTGCTGTGACTTTTTTAATTCTAGGAACTAAAAGAAGTCCTGCACCCTGCGAACGTCAAAGCGAGCAAAACGCAGGGGCAGGCTGCTGACAGATGGTAGATTCATTTGACCAAATATTCCTAATGTGTCTGACCTCTCTAGTGCTCTCTTTCCAGCTTGCTCATTGTTCCACCTTGCTTATTCTATATTTGTATAACACACCCTAACCAGACAGTAATGTCAAGTGGAATTATTACAGCCAATACAAAAAACTAATTAAGTATCTACAAACTAAAAAAGCACACTTCCCTGTAATTTCTACAACTAAACTCTGAGCTCATACCCTCACCAGCCACCTTTTAGGCACACTTTGATGGGTCCCGGGTTTTATCTCATTTTGTCTTCAGAACTCCCTTAATTCTTAAAATTGTAGCCTCAGTTGCCTGTTCATAGCTGACAGGAGTAAGCTGACAGGAGTAAGCTAACACCCGGTGTGGTCTTCTGCTGCAGTAGCCCATCTGCCTCAAGGTTTGAAGTATTGCGCATTCAGAGATGCTCTTCTGCACATCTTGGTTGTAACGAGTGGTTATTTGGGGTACTGTTATCTTTCAGCGCAAACCAGTCTTGTAATTTTCTGACCTCTGGCATCAACAAGGCATTTTCAACCACATAACTGCCCTCACTGGATATTTTCTCTTTTGTGGACCATTCTCTGTAAACCTTAGACATTTACATTTACATTTACAGCATTTAGCAGACGCCCTTATCCAGAGCGACTTACAATTGATACAGTCTTACAATCCAAGCAATTGTGGGTTAAGGGCCTTGCTCAAGGACCCAACAGTGGCAGCTTGGCAGAGGTGGGATTTGAACCCTGGACTTTCTGATCCATAGTCCAGTACCTTAACCGCTAGGCTAGCACAGTTCACTAGACATGACTGTGTGTGAAAATCCCAGTAGATCAGCAGTTTCTCAAATACTCAAACCAGCCCATCTAGCACCAACAACCATGCCACATTCAAAGTTACTTAAATCCCCTTTCTGATGCTCAGTTTGAACTAGCAGCTCATCTCGGCCATTGTCTAAATACCTATATGCATGGATGCCATGAGAGCTGCCATGTGATTGGCTGATACATATTGCTGATTACATATTTTTACATAAAAAGCAGCTACAGTGGTGCTTGAATGAAAGTTTGTGAAACCCGTTGAATTTTCTATATTTTGCATAATATGACCTAAAAACATCATCCAGGATTTTCACCCAAGTCCTAAGAGTATATAAAAAGAAACTCGGTTAAACAAATGAGACAAAAACATTAACTTGATCAGTTATTTATGCGGAGAAAAAAATCACCCAATATACAGTATTAGTGAATGGCCAAAAGTTGTGAACCTCTAGGATTAGCCAGTTAATTTGAAGGGAAATAGGAGTTCAGGGTGTTTTCAGTCAATGGATGACAATAAGGCTGTGGTGGGCACCCTGTTTTATTTTAAAGAAAACAGGGTGGGATCGATCAAAGGTTATTGCTCTTTCACCAACACATGTTGTGGAAAGTGTATATGATACGAAACAAAGAAGATTTCTGAGGACCTCAGAAAAAAAAGAGTGGTTGATGCTCATAAGGCTGGAAAAGGTAATAAAAACAATCTCTAAAGAGTTTGGACTCAACCAAATCCCACAGTCCAGATAGTTTGTGTACAAATGGAGGAAAATCATGAGATTATTACCCTCCCCCCAGGGGGGGGGAGTGGTCGACCAACAAAAGATCACTCCATGAGCAAGGTGTGTTGTTGTAATAGTTGGTGAGATCACAAAGGACCACAGAGTAACTTCTAACAACTGAGACCTCTCTCACATTGGCTAATGTTAATGTTCATGAGTCCACCATCAGAAGAACACTGAACAACAATGGTGTGCATGGCAGGGTTGCAAGGAGAAAACCACTGCTCTCCAAAAAGAACATTGCTGCTCGTCTGCAGTTTGCTAAAGATCATGTGGACAAGCCAGAAGGCTATTGGAAGAATGTTTTGTGGACGGATGAGACCAAAATAGAACTTTCTGGTTTAAAAGAAAAGTGTTATGTTTGAAGAAAGGAAAACACTGCATTCCAGCATAAGAACCTCATCCCATCTGTGAAACATGGTGGTGGTAGTATCATGGTTTGGGCCTGTTTTGCTGCATCTGGGCCCGGACGGCTTGGCATCATTGATGGAACAATGAATTCTGAACAATATCAGAGAATTCTAAAGGAAAATGTCAGGACATCTGTCCATGAACTGAATCTCAAGAGGAGGTGGCTCATGCAGCAAGACAACAACCCTAAGCACACAAGTCGTTCTACCAAAGAATGGTTAAAGAAAAATAAAGTTAGTGTTTTGGAATGGCCAAGTCAAAGTCCTTAATGCTGTCCTTCACACTGAGTCCGAAATTGACGGACTGCGATGCTGTGTAAATCGGAGCCTGTTCTAATTTCTGCGTTGTTCAGATGCAGTAAAATCAGGCTGACCAATCAGAACTTGGTTGTCAGGCAGAACAGCTCATCCTGCTAGTAGCAGAGCACAAGAGCTTATAGGACAAGCAACATGCTGACTATAAAACCATGACTATTAAAAAAGATCTGGTGGGATATAACCGAAAGGCTGGAGAATGATGGCGATAAAGCTCAGAGTGACTGGATGGAACTGTTTTCTTGTTTATCTAAGAGCATTCTAATATGTTCATGCCCACAAAACACACATAGCTTTAAAAAATTATAGCTTCCTGCACTAATCTTCACTCGTATCTTTGTTTTTTTTTATCTGACGATGTGAAAATGACACGGCAAAATTTCAGTGACACGTTAAGAGAAGGGAAATTAAAGAAAGCAAAAGCAGACGAGTTTTCAGAGTGTTTAGAAAAAAAAAATGTAGCATGTGTATGTAGTGTGTGAAGGTCCCACTACGTTAAAAATCACAATTTTTTTTGTACGAAAAAATCACAGGTGTGAATACAAAATCGTAGGTGTGAATAAGTCCGTAGGTGTGAACTACCAACATGGGAGAAATAAATACTCAGAGACATAAATGACACAGTCCCCCAAACTCCCCAACCCCCCAAACCAAAGTCCCACATTAACTAAGAAAAATCACGGAAAACAAGAGTGGAGGCCAAAACAGTCACCGAAAGTGGTATTGCAGATGCAGACAGGGCAGGAAGCAACTACCAGGTGGAACAAGGTCCAGAACTCTTGACATCAGATGAGCAAAGAAACTACTGTGGCAACCTCTTCCTCAACTTCTTCCTCAACTTCTTCCTCTCCTTTGACTTTCCTTTGTATTAACATGACGAGGACACACTTCCCAGCCCCATCTTGAGAGAAAGCACTGGGTAGGGCTGGATAGGGCTCACTGTTGCAGATCTGGCGGATGATCCTCCATACATCCTCCTCCCCCAGATACAGTCCAGTCGTGCCTACATGAGGGAGGAAAGTTCCTGCTGCTGGAAGGTTTCTGAGTACCTAGACTCAAATCCTGGACTGGGAACGTGAAGGTCATGTGGTATGGTTACCATACCCTACGATGGACCAGCATCACGACTAAGGACTACTTTCTCCTGCACTCAGTGAATTATGGTGTAGATCATGGAGCCCTGTGACCCTGACTTCCCATGGGATCCATTTCATCCATGACTGGGAGTTTGGAAAGCTTAACTAGTGCTCTCTTTCTATGGGTGGGATGCCATTCCAGTCTCCTTTCAACACAACACTGTGTGCTCTACAATGTTGCTGCTGAACACTCACTCAAACACACACGTCCCTCCATCATTGTTGGGACCTACTATTGACATAATGACTACTGTAGCTAATTTATGGTACACCTACCTCTAACCCTAACTTTTCCCTCAGTAACCTAAAGCAAATCTTGTGGTTTTTCAAAAAATGTTTACTGTTTAAAATTAACAAGCAGTTTTCCTCGTGGGGACCAGCAAAGTGTTCCCACAATGTAAAAATGTCTGAGATTTATATTGTTGTGGGGACATTTGGTCCCCACAATGTAATACATACGTGGCACACACACACACAAACACATTTATCTTGCTATCCTTGTGAGGACTTTCCACTGACATGAATGACAATGGTGGACTACTGCAGCTAATTAATGCTACACCTACACCTACCCTAACCTTATCCTCAATAACCTAAAGCAAGTCTTTTGGTTCTTTTGGTTGTTGAAATAAAATTTGCCGTTTTTATTAAAAAAAAAAAAAAAAAGAAAGAAAAAACAGTTAAAGAAGTGAGGACCAGAAAAAGGGTCCTCACTAGTTAAAATTCCAGGATTTCCTATCATCATAGGGACATTTGGTCCTCAAAAGTATAGCAAGACAAGGTACACACACACACACACACAAATTCAGTGTGTACTTTGCAAAGATTTTGGATCATTACCAAGACTGACAAACAGAGCGAAGAAAGAAATAAGCTTTGTAAGATTATATACAGAGACCAGATCCATTCAGTCACAATCACTGAACAACTTTTAAGACATACACACTGTTCTGAATGGGTGCAGTCATATCGTCTGGTTTTCGTCCGTTTAACTTAAGGCGCTGCTGAATCATTTCCAATAGTTGTTTGTTTATCTGCAACAACATATTGAGCAGATCTACTGTATTGCACATTGTTAGTGTTTTCCTGTTTCTCACAATTAGCTCTTGAGCTGAGTCAGGTGCGGTAGAGCAGCAGAAACACCTCATTATGCATTTTCTTGCCCTTCAGGACCAAAGTTTGACAGACATTACCTAGTTAGACACAAGTCTTAGGTGTATGAGAACACGTTTGCTTTCTGCTGGGAATAACATGCAGATAATGAATTAGATATAGAAGAAAACACGATAATTATGACTTCTGTTGTCATGTGTGGGTGCATGGATCAGGAATAAATGACACTTCTGCTTCTAACTCCGACAGCGGTTGACACTAAATGATGTAACAGTGTAGCAATTCTGCACTGGATAATCATGCATTTATATTTTTAGGTACTCACCAGGCATCATTTTCAATCACAAAAGCTTAGTTCCAAGAGTACAGAGAGTTGCTGAAATACACAGAATTGTTCATGCCAAAATATGGAGGAGGCACTGGGCTGTTGCCTTCACAATGAGACCAAACGGAGAGAGCTGTATAGTAATGGTGGATAAGGTGCCTCATAAATCTAACTTTTCTACTGCATTTCTACCTAATGGTGAGGAATATGCTAACAAACTGATTATGGCTCAATGTGGATGTCCTACAAAGGAGATCTGGCCGCATGAGTCAGCTGGCAATGAACCTAAATGATAATTTTATCTAGCTTGCTGAGATGGTGACATCATTAAATTTAGAATGGAAAAAGCAGGATAACTTACAAACTGTTTTCTTTTTCCTGTGGCCTTGAAAGTCTTAAGAAAGTAACAAATTTGTCATCACTTGTATTGTAGTTAGTCCATTCTTGCAAGGTAAAATGTAAAAAGCATTCTTGTAAGGTGGATTGGCTGTTATTGTGTCCTTGTAATTATATCTTCTCCGATCAGGTACAGTATGGATATTCTTAAAACATAGCCTGACACACACACACACACACACACACACACACACACACACAATTGCTGTATCTTGGAAGTCTACTGATACAAGATCTGCAAAGAATATTCCTGCAAAAGGATCTCTGAGTGATTACAAGTTTTTTCTTACAAGACAATTTGTTTAGTAAAGCAGATTCTATGTTCCTGTTCTTGGCATACACCCTTATTCAGGACAACTTAAAACTGATATAAAATTTGCCATTTTTATAAAAAAAGAAAATGTTGACAAAATGACTTGGAAAAAACAGAACATTATCAGGAGAATCCCCAATTCTTTGGTCATTTGAAGTATATTGTCAAGGTTCATCGGTTATATTTTGTCAATACCAGTCTATTCTAAAGGTAAGCCAGAAAGAACACTCTTGTCAAACTGTCACTTAGGAGCACCCCAATCGGCACCCAACCCAAACTCAACAAACTGTGGATCTCAGTCTATGGAAATCCCTGGCAATCCAACAAACAGGCAAATCTCACCATGACAGAACTGGGATTTGAACCAGATTTTCTCAGCATTGGCAAAAAAAACTGAGCTACTTTGGTTTGTGTCCTACCTTTGATGAAAATATGATTTCCCTACTCTTGGGTTCCTTCCCATTCATGCATCCCCTCTTCCATCCAGGTTCCATCCGTGCTGGCCCCTGGGACACATTGTCTGAGTTCACTGTTCCACCTTGCCAATTCACAAGCGGAACAGGGAAGTCCCTCATGTCCCTCATGCCCAGTCCTCTATACTCAAGGAATTCTGGAACTCAGAATGTGGAGTGACTCAGTTGGTAGAGCTCTGGTACCCAGTGCTGATCCTCCCTGGTTTATGTTCCAACTCTGGCAAAATGATGGTCTCTTAGTTCTTTTTCACCGCTGAGTTACACCCTGGCCCCTGGGTTAAATTCCCCCACGGGTCTTTCTGTTATTCCGCCTCTCCACTGGCTTCCACTGGCTTTAACATTCCACTGAGTCCAAGGGGCTGGGTCTGTGGTAGCTCAAGCATACCAGTGCTGTATTAAGATTTTTTTCCAAACTGATTCAACTGTTTTGGGTTTAGCATGGTAGGCATTCATTTCAGGATTACATCATGCAGACTGTTGTCCCATAAGGGTCACTCCTCTTCTGTTATGACCTCTGTACTAGTTGTCTTAGTGATGTTTCCAGCTCTATAAATCTGGTCTCATAGTACATCTATACATATGAGGCTAAGCTCAGCCTTTTCTCTCCAGCTAGTAGATACTCAGATTGCTTCACATATCTCTTCATTTGCAGAATGTATTGCAGCCGTCTGTCATAGACTGTAACTGTCAAACTACAAAATCTAAACCGGAGCTGAATCCCACCTCAACTGAGCTGCTGTATAATGCTGGAAACTTATTAGCCCAGTTTTCAGAAGACAAAAGACTGAATAATTCTTGATCATGTCTTATCAGCGTATGACATTCAGTTGTTTTCAGCACATGCCACAAACTCAAGCTTCATAAGCCAGATTTCTAGCTATTGCTATAAAGTCTGATACATTTCATCACTCAGCGTGGCCAAATCTTGAGTACTTTGACAAGTAGATGCCATTTAACTGACACTGCAAACAGCCAACCGCAAATTACGCACAGGAGGCTAAGTGCACAACAAACCCTAAACATGCCACATGTGATACGTCTAAGGTTGAAACTGTGCAAGCATTATGCAGTCAAGCTTGGGACTTGCAAGTACAATATGAGCAAGAATCTTCTACATTTCTCTCAGGGAGGGCACTCAGTGCTTAGTCATTTGTCATTTCAAGTCTTGACAAGTACAACTCACACCAGGCTGGTCTTCCTACAATCATAGATTCTTGCAAGTGATTCAGAATCCAGCCACTGGAGTTGTCCTAGGTTTATTCATCAAATTCCAGTGTTGCATTTTTCCCCACTGGCTTTCTGTAGCCACCCACTAGGGATATGCGATGTTTATCATCTGCTGTACGTTAATATCTTATCTCTGTTGTGCTTTTAATGATGTGCAAGCTGAGTTTGTCATGTGGTGGAAATTTCACCTGTTCAATTCAAAGACCATCCTGACAAGTTGCGCAATAGTCAGTTTTGTCATTTATTATAACATTTTTAATTAGCTCAGGTAGCACCCATACGTTACCTTATAAAAATACCTTATTTCAGGACCTCGGGGAAATCAGGCATACATCACCTTATAAAGACATTCAGGAATGGTAAAGTACACTCTTGCTCCACTATAGTTCTCTCTGGAATTCTGGCTTATCATTGACCTTCACAAAGCTTTAAACAGAGGATTTTCAAAACATGATTCATTCGTAATAATGAAAAGATCACTCTAGGTCCATTTGCTTTCTAATTAAACTACAACTACAATTAAACTAGTTTTCATGTTGATTAGGCTCTGATTAACTAAGTTACACTTGAACATAAGATTGACAAAATTCATAAGAAACATCCACAAGTGTTATATCCACTATGATGAACAAGCACAGAGAGTTCTTGATGACATCATCCATGTCTGAATCAGTGGCGCACTGAATAGCTTTGCAAAGTCTATTCTTAACATTCCAAATTAATTAGAAAATGCTTTTTGACTGGTTCTAATAACACTTATGTCCTCCAGACAATGTCTGCATGAACAGCTATGAATAATCTTGACCACCCAGTAAAAGGTTTTAAGGATTGTTATACATTATAAAATAGATATATTAAAAGTATTACATCAAAAATAAAGGAATTTCTAACACAGTCACTAACTTTGTAAAAAAAAAAAAAAAAGGTAATCGAAACACGCCTTAAGAGTTCATGTATTCACAACATCATGTAGCCAGGTAGAATAAACTACTGTACTGAATGCCTTCAGCATGCTAGCATCACAAATCAAATTTGCGTGAACAAACTATGCTAGGAGACAAATTACAGAAATCACTAGACTACATTATAAGATATAATTCTCACTCACATGGAGGTGGTTTGGTTTTGAAAAGGCAAAAGACAGCAATCTGCTAACTATTTTGGAAATCAGTTGCCCTTAAAGACAGCTCAAGAACTGTCTTATTTCATCATTGGTGAAGTAACCATCATGCAGAATATGAAAAACTTCAAGACTCAGCTGTCCACGACAGGCTTAAACTAGCCAAGGTACCAGCACAAAAACACACTCAGAAAACCTTAGTGGAATATATGTCACCAGTTACATTGCAAAAGACACGGTGCTAATTCAGGGGTAGAGAGATGGGTTCAAACAACTTTGGATACTGTAGACCCAAGATACAGTATATACTGCCAGAGTATCACCTAATTATCATTAGCGACACAATCCCAGAATATCACACACCCTTACTGCCCACATTATCCTTGTCCTACAAAGCCAAAAAAGGACCAATCCCTTTATTCCTGAAGGCAAATTGTCAAGTCCCATACAGAACCACGAGTGCCTACATTACAAGTACAGCTCATACTGACATGTTGCCCTTCAAGCCATAAGGAAAACATGTATTGTATCAAACATGCTGCTTTCTGAAAACGTATTTTGTTAAACTCTCTATACAAACAAAATGAACAGAAATGAATTCAAACTGTCATTCTTATCGTTACAGTTGGGTTCCATGCTGTATTCAAATGCAGCATGACTAATCACCTCTTAAACTAACACTTTCAATCCACACCACTCGTAAAAAACAAACAAAAATAGATAAGGCTTCTATCATATACTCATGGATGTACTTCTGTACAAGTGCAAACTTCTGCATCTTGCCTTACTTTCTGGTATCTGTAAAACTATCGGTACCACCACATCTTCTCTAAGCAGACGAGACAGCACTTACAAAAAAATGCTGTAATCGTATTTTGAGCATAGCCCTCATAAATCTTTGTTTTAATTAAGAAAACTTATGAGCAGAGTTGATTCAAGACAGCCAAGTACTATATTTAAGTAGCATCATAAATCTTAAATGTTTACTCTAATTATCACTCCGCTATGCTTACTTGGAAATTTTCCAGAGACTATAAAGTGGAAAACACTTTGAAGTGTGGGGTTTTGGCTGGTGGGATGGTATATGTAAGAGAGAATATTCTATGCGAACTATGCAAAATTACAATAAAAATGAATAATGCCTCCCACTGGGACACTTCAGCAGAGTTCAGCATCAGCAAGAACTGAAGTTTTTCACAGCCTCATAATTGATATAAAATAATATGACAAAACACTCACTGATCACTATTACATTCACCTACTGTTCACTCCATTAGACGCATCCACCATATTGCTCCACCTTGTAGATGTAAAGTCAGAGACAGTGGCTGCTGTTGTTGCACAGTTTGTGTAAGTCATCCTCTAATACTTAAAAAAAAAATCAAAGCCTATTTTATAATAAATTGTTCAGCTGGAACGAAGTCGCGCATCTTGACTACAAGTTTAAGCAAGTGCACAAAGTGAGGAATAAGCAATGAGTGCTGAGACAATTGTTTCTTGTCTCAGTGTTGAGGTATGACTGCAGTTCCTTGACCTGTGGTTTTCCTGTGGGGGTCCTGACCAAAGTAAAGTGGACAAACCATGTACAGTAGGGCAAAAAATATTTAGTCAGCCACTGATTGTGAAGTTCTCCTACTTAGAAAGATGAGAGAGGGCTGTAATTTTCATCATAGGTACACTTCAACTATGAGAGACTATGTGAAATAATATCCAGGAAATCACATTGTAGGATTTTTAAAGAATTTAATTGTGAATCATGGTGGAAAATAAGTATTTGATCACCCACAAACAAGCAAGATTTCTGGCTCTCACAAACCTGTAACCTCTTCTTTAAGAAACTCTCATCCTGTGGGGTCAAAATGATCATGAGAACGGTAAGCAAAAAGCCCACAACTACACGGAGGGACCTGATGAATGACCTGCAGAGAGCTTGGACCAAAGTAACAAAGGCTACCATCAGTAACATACTACGCCGAGAGGGACTCAGATCCTGCAGTGCCAGGAGTGCCCCAAGCGTGGAAACATCATGCTTTGGGGCTGTATGTCTGCAAAGGGGACAGGACGACTGATCCGTGTTAAAGGCAGAATGAACAGGGCCATGTATCATGAGATTTTAAGCCAAAACCTCCTTCCATCAGTGAGAGCATTGAAGATGG
>JAJAGP010003190.1:72730-81444 GCA_025084515.1 Ancistrus triradiatus
GCTAATGAATAGTGATTGGTATGAAATTAGTTTATCGTCCTTTTCTCTCTCGCTCATATTCTAAAGCATATGATTGTCAGGAGAAATATTTCACCCGACAGCTCTTTAGCTGCATTTAGTCCTCCCTCTCTCAGCAGAATTAAGTCAATATCCCATTTTCATAATTGAGGGTAATGTTTGTCCATAATCAAAATGAATTTATTCAGAAAACCTTTTGCATGCTGCACCTGCCTACATCTCCTCTGGAACACACTGTAACCACAGCATAAACACAAAGCTATGGAAATCCTCCATACAGCAGTGTTTAGCTCTTTAAATCTTGGCAGTCATTAGAAGCTCCTGGAAGTCTAACTAGAAACGTGTTTGGTGGTCAGAGGAGAAAATAGATCTTTTTGGCAACAAACACCAAGGCTGAGTTTGGCATGAGTAGGAAGGATGAATCTACATTAAATCTATATTAAAGTGCCTAATCCCCACTGCTGTAGGTTGGAGAATCTGTAACGTTCTGGGGCCTCTACAATTCTGCTCTGGGTGGTTCTGTCAAAAGTTCATAAGCACAATGCATTAAATCAGAAAACTTTCTACTCCTTAAGATTGAGCTGTTAAACAAAGTATCATGCACTAGAATGTCTAATAGGTCCTAATAGGTTCATCTTTGATCAGGTATAAGACTTGTCATGTATGGTTTGGCAATACACTATTTGGAGGAGGAAAAGCCATGCCAGAGGAAAGCCTTTTCTTTTACATTACATGAAATGTAAGAGCCTGGAGTTCCACTGCATAGAGGCTTTATTTTCCTGAGACCTTGCGTCCCCAGATGAGGACATGACGTTTTGGGTTTGCTACACCTCATACTTCATTCCGCTTAACCCAGTCCTCATTTGTAGACACTCTTGAGCATTTCATTAAAACACAAATACCTCCTGTTCAAAGACGGAGCTGAATTTTTGTACATAAAAAAATCAGAGCTCCGTGGAGGGTACGGAGGTTGCAAAAGATTAAATCAAACATCCAGCTCTTAATGGATTCACAGCTTCACAGATTCACAGAGCAACGAGACTGAAGATCAGTTTTAGTCCCATCAACAAAAATGCTGAATCAGCTTCATCCCTCACAAAGACGTCATTTGCTGGAGTTAAACTCGGCTCTTTCACTAAACCCCATCCGCGGCTGATCGGGGATTCATTCCTCTGACAGGTTTGTTATCTGTAAGTCCAGCTCTAACCCAGAGAAGCTGCTGATGCTCTGTAGCTCTGCCCTTACAATTCTAACTGATCAGATTCACATTAAGAGCTTCATCATCCAGATTTATAATCACTAATCAAATCCTAGACTTTGGTTAGAACACCGGGATCTCACTCCGATTTGCTTCAGTCGGTAGAAAAGTGGATCTTAGTAACAGCCTGCCTTATAAACCCCACCCATTTTATCTGCTGAATGTAAATAAACTTTTTTTTTAATAAATTCAAACTTACCAATCGATATATTTCTGTTTATTGTCTGTATAATAAACAGTTATTGGTCATTCTGTTCCTCGACTTTAATGACTGAAGGGCTTAGCCGCGGGGTAACGATAGAATGGAACTATTTTACCTTGTGGAAGGCTGATAAACAAATAGTTTTTCTGTCCTCTTTATCTTAAAATCTAACAATAAATGGTGACATCGGAACTCTGGTATAATTGCAGTAATACATTCGAGGTCGTGCGTTAATGTGAGATATTGGCACAGGTGTTCTGATCTTTGACTGTAGCACTCCCATGCCAATATCTCACTTTAAAGCACTCCCTCTTGTGTATTATTGCTTAGTTTGAATGTGTGAACTGGAAAACGAGTCACTAACCCAACACCACAGAGAGCCAGGTTTGAGTCCAAGCAGTGCTTTCCAGCTGGGTCTAGTGTCACAGACGGAAACGACTGTGTCTAAGTGAGAAAAGGCCAGAAATAAGTGATATATTAGTTTACAGAGGTTGAGTTCTTCTTCATTTAGACATTTCATTTGGCAGATATTGCTGAGGACAATATTCATCACGTGAACAATTCAGCAGTTCAGTCAGTTTTTGGTTACAAGGTCATAATCAATTTATACATTTTTATTTTTTCCTCTAAAATTGAATTTCATGTGATCTTTTCATTTCCATTTGCTACATTCATAGGTTCCTCAATCCTTTTTGCTGACAACTCTAACAGCAAATCACACAGGGCTCATTAATAAAACCGCTTTCACCTTTTATATGACCTTACAGAAAAATCAATAGTTTTATTTGGAGTACAGTTTCAGTGTGAAAAATGGCAGGACTGTGAGTGGGCAGATAGATTGAGACGAATGTGTGGCTTGCGGGGGTCAATTCCACTCTTAGAAATCTCTCTCTCCCTCTTTTTCTACCCTCCCTGGTGTGTCCTGGTATTTGTCATGCAGGATAAGAAATCCATGGCTGAAGGCACTGGCGGTGTGTAATAGATTCCCCAAACTGTAACCTCCGACATGTGACTCATTATAGGTGTAATACAGGGTGACGCCACGCCAATTTATCTCCCTGCTTAGGGTGTTTAAAGCACGCCCGATCGATGGTACAGTGGTTGGGGTGTACTGCGTGTCATTGTTTTTAATGAAATATAGATTGTTAAACAGTGTTCCCGGGGTGAAGGGTGCGCCAGATAGGGGCTCACTGTTTTACAGCCCTAAATAAAGCCATCAATTTAACAAAACAGAAATAATCGATACGAGGTGAGGGAACACACCACCCGCGAATATGAGCATCGTGTATGGTGGGACAGGATCATAAATCAAGAGGACAACAGAGAGGACTAGCTGTACAAACATGAGGTCCTTGCTCAAAACCTTGTGGTTGCAAAATTAACATCTAATATGTTGAAGCTAATCAAACTGAGTTACTCATCACTCTTTAAGGTGTACAGTGGTACCTCGGTTCTCGTCGTTAATTAGGTCTAGGCTTGTCGAGAACCTAAAACAACGACTATCAAGCTATTTTTTCCCTTAAGGAATAATATAAATTGAATGAATCCATTCCAGACCCCCAGAAAATCCCCCCTGTATAACATTATATGCATTAATGGAGTTGTATTGTACAGGAGCTCCCTGATTTATGATGGGGATATGTTCAACAAATCCATCATAAGTTATGAATCATGAACTGAGGAGTTTAACTAGTGTTTGGTAGAGCGTTTATACTGTATTACAGTGGAGCCAATGATAAGTAATGGTAAAGTTAATGGTTAAAATGGTTGGCCAAAATCATTAACACAAAGCTTAGTTTCTAAAAAAGTGTTGAAAAATCTCATGTAATTTAGTGAGTAATGGATTGAAAGTGGAAAGTAAAAGCAAAACACTTATTCTATTGGTGAACTCAAGGCACTAGCATAGCTGCTAATGCTAACTGCAGCCTGTGTTCTGGAGCATTCAGTTCCAGTTTCCATTCGGTTGGATGTCAATACAGTGTATCTATCTACTTATTTGCACTACGATTAAACTACTGTAGATGTAAAAATAGAGAAAAACACGATAAAGACACCCGAGATCTTCTCTGAACATGGGCTATTGTGAATTTGAATCACTGAATCACTGTGTGCTGAATCGTGACTCGACTTCCAGTTTGGTTACCAATGTGAGATTCTAAGTGCAAGAAACAGTGCTGGATATTAAAGTTCACTCACTCGCTGACTTCCATACCTGATTAGTCCAATTCAGGGTGACTCGGGGTAGGGGTTGTTAACCAGCAGTACAGGACACAAGGTGGGAACTAGCCCTGTACAGGGCACCAGTCTAACGCTCACTCACACACACACACACACTGGGACACTTATAGATGCCAATTGCCTTATGGAATGATGGAGGAACCAATCAATCTTGAGAGTCTGGTACATATATAAGTACATTTAACATGAAATAGCTCTATATGAATCATTTCACAAGTTGCCATAACTTTTGCTCAAGTATGGGTATTACCTTTTACAATGCTGGTCATAACAACACCCAATTTCTCAATATACTTGACTGAAATACGAATCTGGCTCGTGTGTGTGTGTGTGTGTGTGTGTGTGTGTGTGTGAGAGAGAGAGAGAGAGAGAGAGAGAGCAGACTCGGTGCTGAGTATGTGATTACTGTGAAGATACTTTGCTGTGGCTGCAGTGTTCTCATGTCAAGCACTCAGCATTGGAAACATGCCCAAGAGTCCGCCCTGAGCAATAACTGCACTACACACACATACACAATTAATTATTAAATATGGTTAAAGGGCCATCTATCAGACATATACTATGAGCAAGTGCTGTACTGGTTCTGTCAGAGCGATAAGTGTGTGTGTGTGTGTGCCACGTATGTGTTACATTGTGGGAACCAAATGTTCCCACAATGATAGAAAGCTCTGACATATTTTACAAAACTCTAAAATATGTCAGATTTGACAAAAACTGTAACTTTCTTTTGAAGAACCAAGAGACAAAATATTTGCTTTAGGTTACTGAGGTTAAGGTTAGGGATATGCATAGGTTTAGGTGTAGGTGTAGCATTATTTAGTATACTAAGTTACTTAGTATTATTACGTCAGTGAAAAGCCCTCATAAATTTAGCGTTACCAAGACTGTGTGTGTGCGTGTGCGTGTGTGCGTGTGCGTGTGTGGCTAAGTGGTATAAATGGGCATGTAAGAGCCACAAAGTCAGTCACACCAGTGACAAGACTAATGGCTATCTTAGAAGCAGTCTCTTTCTCTCTCTCTCTCTCTCTCTCTCTCTCACTCTCACTCTCACTCTCACTCACTCACACACACATGTACGTGGACATACAAAATGCATTTACATACACATAAGAACATAAGATAAGGTTTTAACCACATGCATTTTGATTTTATAATCTTATGCATCTCCAGTCAGTCAGACTGAAATCTGATTTCTGTTAACATACCACTGGGCGACCAACTTACTTTGTTATTTACAGGTTTTAGTTACAAAAGATCGTTGCTGCATCAAAGGTCATGATTTTGCATGATCTTTCTAATTTGCGTATACTAAAAAGTGTGTTCATCTTGTAGTTCAAGTTTCACTTTGTCCGGACCAAAGCAGAAATGACACAGTGTTAATTTTGTAGTCCGTGGTTTGCTTAGAGATTACAAGGTGAAATTCTTAACAATAACCAAAATATTAACAAAGAATGTTTAATGGTCACTGATTGCCTGACAGTCTGTTTATGGAGTTTCACAAGCATGCTTTGTTGGCTGGGCAAAAATAGCCCTCATGGGTGATTTCTAATAGTGCTGATATTTTTATCAGCTGGTACCTCCCCGTCACAAAGATTCCTCCTCCATTATGCCATATTAAAAACACATGAATGGCAATCCTTCCTCCGATTATGAAAAAGAAGCAGGTACACATGAGTATTGGAGTATTCTGTCCTTTGGCATGGAATAATCAAGTAACAGTTATTTACATAGCCAGAATTACATTTGTTTTGCTAACCTGTTTATATCCAGTTATATACAGTACGTTTATTTTAATTACAGTCACTTCTTGTAAACATCACGCCCTTTATTGGTTTGTTACACGTCTGTGGTCATACTACAATTCCACATCAATCAATTTTGTGCGCACCAAAATTCGATGGCAACTCTAAGGAACCGTATTAATGGACTAATCACACCTGGGTTTGTTTTAATCGAATCAAAGATGCCAAGTGTGAACACACCCTAAGAGAATGGCACTGCTTTAGTCAGTGTTTAGAAGGAGCAAGCTGTTATATGTTTGTAAGTTAATAAAGCTATGATGCTGGTTACATATATTTAATGTAACCAGGTGATATTGCGAACATTATCCCCTCATGGGTTTCAGAGAGTGCGATCTTTACTGGTTCACGGACTACAAAGATGGTGGCATTTTATCGCGCATGCGCCATTTTGGACAAGTCTGGTAGAAATTGAAAAGGACTAGAAAAGGCATAATGGCGGCAGAACGTCTAATGCTGTGATTGATTGATCTGGCGGAATATTGGAGAGTAAGTTACCTTATTAACAATTCATACCCTATACCGGGTACTCAAGATGTAAGGTCTCTAGCTCTAGTGGATGAGGTTGCTATGGGATGGGTCTGGGTTTGGCTCACAGGAAAGTTAGCGTAATAATAGCGATGTACTGTTTAAACTACTGTTGCAAATAATATTAGTATCTCGTGGATTGCTAACAGTCACAAATTTATAACACCGGTTCTTGTACTGTTTCGATCCTAGTTGGAACAGTTTCCTGTTCGAGACACGTGCATGGTATGAGTGCGTGTGTGGATGTAATGTAAGTTTTTGATTGTGTAAGTTTACTGTAAATGTATTTGTTTGTATCTGTGAATGTTAGGAGTATGGTATGCTGATTGTGTTTTTCTTTTGTGTGGATAGAAGTATCACCACTACCGTTTGTGTGGGTTTACGTTGGGATCTATGTTCGAGTTTATGTAAAAGTTTCAGGTTGTAAGCAAGTTCAGGTTAATGCTAGGTTTACTACTGGGAACCTGAGTAACAGTTGTTTCAGATTTCAGTACCTCCAAATTTATACCTGTATGTATTTATACTTATGCTGTTTAGGATTTATGTTCTAACACCATAAGCTGTACTCGCAAACTCCAAATCTAAGTAATTGAACTTGTATCCCATGGATCCTGTATGTTTCGCTTATGTGATGTATTACTAACTAAAACTTCATGTAAAACAACTCAAATCAACTCTATCAGATAAAGGACTCCAAATTTACATTTGTTGGGCTAGTGTGTGTAAATCCTCGCCAACATTAACAACTTATCGGCTTCCATGTTCAAACACATTTCTTTGGTGAATAATGTACAGTAGCACGTTCAACCAAAAAGCGCTACAATAATTGACAATTACGAGTGCTCAACGTGTGTTTATCCAATTTTATTTCCAGGAGAAGGTATGAGTAGTTTATTTACAGCACCTCCTGTTACAGTTTGCCATAATAAAAACCGTGAACCCAAAAGTAAAAGTGGTTTTAGGACCCAATTGCAGTTAGCTCCAGATGGAAATGGTGAACCAAATAAACAAACAAAAGAAAGTAAATGAAACAACAAAAAAAGAAAACAAAAGCAGTGCTAAAGATCAAACCCTGGGTGCTAGCATCGGTGACAGCTGTATAAACCGAATGCACCATTCAACCACTGACATAAAGAAGCAAAAAAGTCTAACAAAAGGAAACGCCATAAGTGCTCAGCACACCTAGGCTGAGCAGCGCTTATGGTATAGCTCCGCTACGCAAATGGTGTAGCGGGTCCGCGCTTGCGCCGCGAAGGCATGTCACGGTTGTAGCAAACCTAAGACTACACTTTAAATGGATTAATTTTTGATGAATAAACGGGGCACCATCGGATCGTTTGTGGACTGGCAGATCCGGAAACCAGTTGAAAAGAGAAAAGAGAAATTGATCAGTCTAGGTCTGAATAGTGAATTCAAAGTTATGTTTCTCGACCTTTGTTTGAATGAAACTCTCTCACACCAAGCGGTAAATTCAAAAGGTTATAAGTTTATTAATTGCTAGACAAGGCAATACCAACAGATTATCTAATGTAATAACGAGTGTATCACAGAGTTAAGATCATAAAATGATGGTGAACATGTCACAGCGTTCACAGTATTGAAAACAGGGAATGATGGCAAGCGTACATATCACAGTAACTAAAATCATAAAATGATGGTGAACATGTATATAGTATGGTAGAAGCTACTTAGACGTGGATCAGTCTACGTTGAAGCGTGGTTTAACATAAAATGCAAGGTTCGAAAATCAGGGACCCAGATAAGCCACACCAGTGGTACTTGCCTGTTTCTTTGCGGGGGCTCACGCGAAGGAGAAGGAATGAAACCGGGTTTCAGCCTGTCGTCAGAAGTCACATGGGAGAACGGTAGAGGTCTATCTTCAGATTCGACGACGACTGTTCAGTGGACTCCTGGATGATATCGGCTACTAGCCTTCGGCTCGTGTTGGCATGCGGCCCTTGGAGCCACGGATGTGTTGCAGGCCTCGCTTCGGTTTGGCTTTCTTCCCAGCTGTTTGTGGTCGGGGCCTCTGATCTCGACTTGCGAGCGTGCGACTCGGATTCTATCTTGACCACAGATAAAGGTGGAGTCAAACCCGTTCTAGCACCACGAGCTTCAACAAAAGCTTGGAAAACTTGTATTGTACGAGAATGGTAGAGCGTGAAGTAGATCTTGGCTGGTTGGTCTTTTAACTATCTTCTAATTCAGCGATACCAAACTATTAAGACTGCTGCACACGAAAAACTTAACAATAAAACAAACGCAAAAACCTGAGCAAAACGAATAACAAAAAGCTGACAAAAAGTTGCAACTTAGAAGCCAAAGAAAAGACTAGACTTAGAAGACAAAAGAAAAGCACAAAGACTCGAAGCTAAGCTTACCACGCGGTCGGTCCGCATTGCTTTTGTACGTTCCGGATCGTAGGCGGCTGGAGGCGGAGGCACAAGGAGTTGCCCTGACTTAGCCAATGAAAAGCTGACTCAACAGTAAATCCCTCCTATCGTGGTTGTGTCTTATAATTTCACCATATGAGCCACAGACGTTCTAACTTGGATTAATACATTCCTACATATCTAAGGTGATTAAAAGTATCACATAATAACCAAAAATCCTCAAAGTTACAAGTTTAGTTGCAGACTTCGTTGTAAGGTTCAGATGATCAAAGGCACCT